>VTPC01000634.1:165122-350936 GCA_011009095.1 Ignelater luminosus | reverse complement strand
AGTGAAACTATTGATTCCGTAAGGTTCTATACTGTGCTATTACCTAGGTAACGGAGTCTTACTAGCATCAGACAATGTATTCAAAAATTCCTAAAAATTATTCTGGCCATTTTGTCAAAACTAACGGACTTAAATTTTGCTCCGTGTCTTGTTTTCCAAACATGAACTCATGCGATAATAAAGGGCCTTACAAAACCATGTGTTTTAATATACTATTAGTAAAAACATTTCCTAGAATAATATTAATAATAATGGGTTAGCTCAAATTACAAATAAAATTTAAAGAATGTGTTCTAACTAAAGATAGTATGCATACAGCCGACTGATTTACCGATTCTAAGTGTCGTGAAGTTTTAGGAAGTAGATACCAAACAATTAGGAACATATCAAGTCACAAAATATCCCTTCTTCATATAAACCTAGACATAGTAAAAAATCTTCTAAAATCAAAAAGCGAATGCGAAAAGTTTATGTTACATTCAGCCAAACATCCCTAATTTAGCGAAAACAAAAATCAACGAAGCTGTTTTCGTAGATCCTCAAATTCGTCAGTTATCAGACAACAAAGTCCCTATAGGCAAATTAAATCAGAATTTTTTTTAAATAATTGTAAAAACTACTTTTCTTTGTCGAAAGATAATTTGAGCTAACCTGACACTAATTCCATAATAGAAATAATTCTTTTGTAGATGTGCATCAGAATTAGCTAAAATTATTTTATGGGGAAAAAATTAAAATTTGTTGACCAATCGTGTAATGTGTAATATGTTTTGTTTTTGTAGCTGCCCTAATAACTTCATTCCATCGAATTTGGGACACCCTGTATTTACTTATATCGATTCTGGAAAACAAATAACTAGGAAGTGTTTTGAAGTGCGCGTTATCCTTTTATCAAAAGGAAAATCCCCTCGTATAAATTTGAATGACATAAACTATATATTTGTTTTCTAATATTCCGGAATTTATCCAGTACTTATGCATATTATAACATTTTAGTTCTCGGAATATTAGAAAAAAAATACATGTGTATTGTTATAGAAACGAGAAATATTTTGCTTTATACAGTAAGTACAACTCGTGAGAGGAAGTGCTGGGAATTCCAAATATTTTGGAATTTTCTAGACTGTAAAATGTTTTTGTACTACCCGAAGAATTTAATAATACGTAAAGAAAGAACCCATCATTGATTTGTTGTAAGTTAAACAAATCATTAAACTGCTTGAAAAACCGTAGGTCTCGTTCCAGAAAATCAACATATGAAAGTTATACGTAATTTCCAAAGAAAATTAACATTGAAATTGTATTATTTTGTTGAATTTTACGTAGCGATGTGTGCGTTTGTATAGTATACAAGAGTATTCCTGCATAGGTTTTCTGTAGAAAAAAATCGAAAAATACATAATCTTTCCGGTTAAAATCGTTAAAAGGTTATTACATAAAATCAATGACAATTTGATTTAGAAAAAATGTACTCGTTTAGGTATCAGAATTTGTGTCATATTTGTTTTCTTGTTCTCGACAAACTTTTTAATCTCGCGACCTATCAGCTGTAAAATTAATCTTTAGGTCAAACGTTTGTAAATCGTATATAAATTAACCCCACTTTTTAGTTTGCTAATGTGGCCGCTGATTCCTCGATGTTTATTGCATCGTGTTAGTAAGCGCCAAGCCGTAGAAGAGTGGTTGTCTATAGTGTCGTAGTCGAATAACAAATAGAATATTTTCAACTTGTTCTTGACGTCATAGCCGACTAACTACCTTTATTCAAGGTATTCTAGTATTAAGCTTCAGTGTCTGGTGCTGTCGCACTTCGTCTGCGCTCATCATTCATCAAAATTATCTTGGTAATTTAAGTTTGCTTTTAACAATTAAAAAATATGTATAAATAATCCGTGTATAATCTTAGAATTCTAGTTTTATTTCGTGAACTTCTTTTCAGAATACATCTACGAAATGAAGACTGCATTGATACTTCTGTTATCTGCGCTATTAAGCTTTGCCGTAGCTCAGAATGATGATAGTCTAGATGCTTTGATAAGTGATATTTTTACAAAAGCTCCCGAAACGGCTGCAGGAACAGATAGCAGAAATCCAGACGGAACGGGAATCAGTACGGCTACTACTAGTCCGGATGGCTGCGAATGTGTTCCTTACTATCTTTGCAACAATAAAACCGTAATCACCGATGGAGTGGGCATCATTGACATCAGGTAAAGTTAAACATAAATAATACACATTCACCTTGTTACTTCTTCCGAGAATTAATTTTCATATTTAACAACCACAAGTCTTAAATAATTTCTTTTTTGTTTAATTAAGTGGCATTGATTATGCAACTGGAAATCCCCGTTTCGGTCTTGTAAGATATTTAATGAAATTTTTTTCTAACGTTGCAGAATTGATGATGGGCCTTGCGATTATTTATCAGTGTGCTGTTATCCACCAGACAGAGTACCAGACCCTATTACGCCTTCTCCACCAATCGATAAACCTAAAGGATGCGGAGTTCGTAATCCTGATGGAATCGGTTTCAGAATTAAAGGCGATCAAGACAACGAATCTCAGTTTGGTGAATTTCCTTGGATGGTAGCAGTACTTCGCGAAGAAGCAGTTGAAGGAAACTCACAAAGCTTAATGATCTATCAGTGTGGTGCTTCACTTATACATCCTCAAGCCGTACTAACGTCAGCTCACTGCGTTACGGGAAAAGATAAGAAATTCCAAATCAGAGCGGGCGAATGGGATACACAAACTAAAATTGAACTTTATCCACATCAAGATCGTGCCGTTAAAACTATTATCATTCATCCAGAATATTATGCTGGTGCACTTTTTAACGATGTTGCAGTTTTAATCTTAGACAGCCCTCTACAGATTGCCGACAATGTCGATTCAGTTTGCTTACCAGAACAAGGATCAGTTATAGAAAATACAAGGTGTTTCGCTAGCGGATGGGGTAAGGACGTTTTCGGTCAGAAGGGTAAATACCAGGTTATTTTAAAGAAGATCGACCTTCCTATTGTACCAAGAGATACTTGTCAAGAACAGTTACGTGGTACTCGCTTAGGAAAACATTTCAAGCTTCATACTAGTTTTATTTGCGCTGGAGGGGAAGCAGGAAAAGATACATGCAAAGGGGATGGAGGCAGTCCTTTGGTATGTCCCATTCCTAACCATCCTGGTAAATATTATCAAGCGGGTATCGTAGCTTGGGGAATTGGTTGCGGAGAAAACCAGGTTCCAGGAGTTTATGCAAACGTTGCTCAATTTAGAAAATGGATCGACGAGCAGCTTGATGCTCAGCATCTTGATAAATCTACTTATACCTATTAGTCCGTAAATAGATACTTTTGTATAAGTTATAATTTTTGTATTTGTAAATGTAATAAACGATGTAATAAATTTTTAAATTAGAAACAAATATTTCCTTCTATTAAATCATGATAGTAATGCATTTTCGAAGATAGTAATTGTGGAGTAATACAAAAATGTACTTTCTAAGCAGATAAATTGGTTTATTATTTATTTACCTATGGAGCACCTTTTCAAGACGTGTGCAACTTAAGATAAATTTAAAGTACAGAAATCCAGCGGCGTATCAATCACCTCCGCAATTATTGCAGTGCGGAAGGGCTCCAAAGAAAATGTGCTCTCACAAGATGCAAATGACAAATTAATTAACAAACGTTTTATAAGATGATGTAAATCTCTTATGTATACGTTTACAAAGTTGTTACGCCACTGCAGAAATCCCAAAGCAATATTTAAAAAACAATGTAAAAAGAACTGTATTTTTAAAGAAGAGGGGAGGGGGTTATAGGTCAACATTACATTAGCTACAGCTTGTTTAGTTTCTTTTATCAAAAAAAAAACTGCCGACTAAATTACTTATTTTTTCTGTTAATAGCTTTATCAAGAGAAATAAATAAGCAACTTTTATTGTAGACGAACCTGGTCACTATCATGTGTACAATCTTTGTAGATTTGTGAAAGTTCTTGTAATGAATATTACTTGTGGAACACCCATGGAATTTCCTTAGGCTTGTATACTACACTGGGAATTTTGCTTAGATAAAAGTAGTATTGGTTTCTCGCCTTTGAATTTGAAAACAAAGGTGCAAAATCATTTACTTGACCTACACCTAATTATTCTGAAAAGGTATTGACCCAAAAATAATAAAAGAGTCTTATTGCTTACTTTGTATAATTTAAAATATAAGTCTCAGATTAACTGATCTTTTTTATTGTAAAAATGCACAAAATAATAATTACACGCAGCTAGTTTTTGCATCTGTTCTCAGCAGTTGTACTTGACATCCACCTCACCAGGAAAAAATTTAAATTAAAACTAATAAATTGAATGCAGCGTGTCTTTAATGACCTTATTGTATGATGTAATAAATAACAAAGAATGAAATGTACTTTACTATCTAACCTTTAACAAATGCAAATAATGAAATTAAAGAGGGATATCTTAAAATAGTTTTATTCACAATCAACTTATAATTGGTGTTTATGCAGAATGATGCACCTTAGATCAGTATAAGAAATTCTGTGTTGAGTTTTTAAAAATGTATTAATAACAAAACGTAAGCATAGTAATAAATGTATGAAAATGTTAACTGAAGGCTCTTATCATCTAACTGAATCAAGACGTGCATTTTTTATTTGGTAAAACTTCTAATCTTTACTAATTGCAATAGCTAGGCCTTTTAAGATCCGTAAAATCATGTGATCTTAGCAACTAAAAAAATACAGAAACAAGATATATTAACAAGGTGAAAACATTATCTTGAAGAACTGAATAATCACTACCCAAGACAATAAGTATGAGACAATATACTATATTATTAGAAGAAACAAAGAAAATTGATACAAAGGAAGGTAGAACAAGAGGTTAAAAAAATAAAAATTCAGAAGGTGATAGGTAGAAATTAAATAAATACAGCGACAAGTCTCCGTTACCTATATTGGACTATAAGCCTTTCTTTCCTATGAAAGGATGCTCGGTAGATTAAGTGTTAATCATCAGATAGTAAAAGTCAGAAATTGCATTTTATAGAACTTTGCTTAGCTCGATCTTATTATTTGGTCATTAGTGGAAAGGATGTTACTTGAAGGAGAGCAATAATCGTACCATTTGGAATGAGTAAACTCAGAGTAATCAATATTAAGAAATAAATTCAGAGTGGTTTACAAGAATTAAACGACATAAAATGTTATGGTTTCTCTGTCTTTTTTGAAGTTCTTTCAAAGAACAATGCGGATTCTTTACTTTGATTTCCAAGACCATTTACTAAACTACTACGGACATGCTTGTAAAGATACCCAATTTTGATATCATCTGCTGACATTTTGAAATAGGCATTACAAAAAGGTATTGATCAGTGAACTTGGGATACTTATTTACACGTTCTGATATTCAAAGGTTATCAATATAAGGCTAAAAAAGCAAATTAGAGAGTCAGCATATAATTTGTAACTAATAGTGGATGTTATCAAACCAAATGAAATGTCGATAGTTTGTACCAACCAAAAGCACTAATATTAAATAGAAAGATTTGTGCACTTGCGTTTTGCTTTTAGATAGATTAGAATGTTTAGTTTCAATGTTACACTTACCCATAGTTTTCAGTCTTCTCTGGTTATTCTACTTTTGTTTTTCTTGGTCTAACTCTTAGATAATGCTTATAATAATTTTAATTACAGTAGTCTAATTTTTCCTTTTTGTTTACAATTTAAAACATCTTATTTCCAGCAAACGCGAAAACGTTATTTCTGACTACTTTTCATTATCTTAGTTAAATAGTATTTCTAGGACACAGAAATTCCTATCAAGATACAAGATTTCTGGTTTTTTCTGAATTTCCTAGTTAGTCAAATTACGAATATAAAAGTGACTCATATAGGTTTGAGGGATTCTTTGAAAGCTAGCGGCTATTGTAACGTATGTCACAAAAGTTTTCAGAGAGACTTAAGTTGCTATAACGGCAAACTCAATTTTCAAAAGTGCTTTTTATTTAAAGTTACTTCTACGAGTATACAGAAGAATAATCGCTCCTTACATTACAGACAAACGTCCATCTGCTTTGATGGTAGGCACTTTAGTTCAAGCCTTCAAGTATAGGATTTTGGACGGTTGTAACATTATTGTAACATATTTTGTAAGATTCTGTCAATACAACTTTCTGATTTTGAACTACTTAGTCATTGTCGTTCATTCTTCTAGAAAATACATTAAAAAGAAATTTTAATTGCCAAATCTGTTGAGTGTTTGGTGGTTGTTTTGTTTAGGGCGAATTGTATACTTCTCTTTGTAAAGATTATTTTATTGTTTATACCTGCAGTTTAAAACAACATACAGGAATTCTTTTTAATTTGAATATTTCTGTCTTTATTCATGATTTTAAATCAGTTGATATCAAATTTCTCCCAATACATTGGATTTTGAGGTAAAGTACTCATCAAAGTTCTAGTTCTGCATTATGGCACTCTTTACTACCACTTTCAACACTCTTGGTTAAGATAAATTTTGAGAGAAATCATTTTTGAGCAAGTTCAAACATAGATTTGTTACAGAAATTATTGTAATAGGAATATTGCGAGTTACATAAAAATTAGCAATTTCATGTTTGGACATTTGTCCAACTATGTATATAAACATATCTTTGAATATCTCGTTTTTATACCACTCTCATAAACATTGGACAAAATTAACTTACCTAATGGTTAACTAATGAACAACCGCCTAATTTTTATTTTGAATGGTAACCTGATTACACCATCAAAATAACTAGTAATTACAGTTTTAAAATATTCCGAAAACTTTTGTGACATATGTTAAACGAAAAGAGACATAATATCAAAATCTAGGAAATAAAATTGTAATAATACGGTTTTCAATGATACAAACGGAGAGGAGACAAATCAAGCTCCCACCATTATTTTTCTTTCCCTGGTGTACTAAAAGGGTTGAAAGATCTGATGCCAAAATACCGAAATTTCAATTTGAGCATTTTTTTTAATGTTTCGAAAAGAGACAAAATGAAGAAATTGGTTTCAAGTTAGAAATTGATAAAAAAAATAATTTGATAGTTGAGTTGGGTATTCCCCAGTAAAGATATTTTTAAAAATAAATAGCCGGTATCTTTCCGAAAATAACAAAGTTGTCTTTTCAATATGTCGACTTTGGTTGTTGTTAAAATATTAAAAATAGAATCAGCTGCTTTGCAACAAGAGTAGAAAACGGTTTGGTGATACGAAAATATGCACGTGTTTTGCATCTTTTCTTATTAATATAAATAGAAATAATGTAAATCTCAAAAATAATAAATAATCACTCGCAGATACAAATTGTAATTATGATTTTTTTTCGAAAAACCGGAAAAGCAGTTTTTGAATATTTATATTATCAAAGAAATAAAATGAATAAGACTTTTACTTTTATGTAAAATTGTAAATGAATGTTATAAATCAATAAATAATGTTATACAGGGTGTTCCACTTTATTTATACTCTTTGGATTTTCTTTGATCAATTTAAATTTAAAGATAATTAGTCCTTTTTTCGTAATGGAGGCTTAGAATAACAATGATTAAAAATATAAATTGTACGGAAATACAATCTCTTTTTTTTTCTTTTGTTTTCTACTAGCAATAAACACACGTCATTCTGTTTATTATGGTAACTCAGAAAAAAACGTTAATAATGTGATACTTCTTAATAAAAATTATCACACCACAATTAGGATCAGTAGATAATTAGGAATTATCTAACGTCCACTTTATCAGATTTCTTGTTTATTTTTAAATTGGAATATAGCTGGTACACAAACAGGCTTACGCGCTAATTGCACGTAACAATACACATATGACTCGTTTCGTTTAGGTATAGACGTAAGTGATAATTAATTACCAAAATTTCTCTTTTAGAAAGTTCTATTGCTAACTATTGCCATGACTAGATTGTTATTGTCACCATCAGTGTAGAACTTCTCTTAATACTTTCTCGAACTTTACTAACAGCCGCTACTAAAGACTAAAACAAAAATATAAAATTAAAACTGGAGAATTTGGTAAGAAAAGTATTGGTACCAAAAGTAACTTCTTGTCCAAAAAAGAGACGTTAAATCAAATTGCAAAAATATCTTGGGCTTCATTCTAGGTCTATCTGTCCCAATAATGAAGAAGATGGTAAAAGTGATGGTTGTGAACCATTTAGCATGACCATGTCCTGACCATCTAGATAGATATTTTCGTACGGGAACTGTATCTTGGAGAATAGGTTTCGGGGAACATAAAATTTCAGTAGTTTGTACAAATGTTGAATTGAAGAGTATATTGATGTAATTAAATGGATATAAGAACAAAAAAACCAGAGTTTATCTACAGTTTTTGCTTTTCAAATTATTGTAAACATGTTTGTAATAAAAGCAATTATCTCAATTTATGGATGCTCCTTTTGGTGTACTTTTCGAGTCAATCACGATGTGATACAGATATATAAGTAATATGTTAAAAATGAAACTTAAAATAATTAGCTTACAAATTTTTGTACTAACTACACCCAATTGACTAGTACATGACCAGGTAACATTAAAATAGACATAGTGAAAGTTAATTACTTACAGTAATGTTTTGTTTATAAGTAATTTATAAAGTCGTTTTAGTTTCAGGAATTTTTGTGAAGATCCATAAATATCCAATTACTTATTTTAAAGAGTTTATTGTTTGTATCTCTCACAAATAATTAAAATTAATTTTGATAATTTTAGATTATTAAAATAAATAATCAAGAATTAAGTTTATCTAACATATTTTAAAGAAAATTTGGCTTTCAACTTTCAAATAAGTTCAACTCTTTTGATAGAGGCGTCTACAAGCTGAAGTAGATGGAACAAAGAAGCAAAATCCATTTAAAAAAATTAAAATTAGGTTCGCAAGAATAATATTATTATTTATAAAATAATGTCAATAAATTGTTTTTAAAAGTTTGCATTTATAATTTTAAAAATCCATTTCCAATAAACACACTCGTATAATCTCAAATAACATTGTTCCACGTATTACAATTTTTTTTAAATGTCAAGAAAGTAACAAACAAGATAACAAAGTTGAAAAGTTTCAAGTGCAAAAGGTCTTGTTGTTTTAGAATTTGTATAAAATAAATTCTGTTGTGGATTGTAATAATGTCATCGCAAAGGTCATGCTGCAGATAGATGGGATGTCCAGATAGCTGAAAACGGGTTTTCCATATAAATATAAAGCGGCCCATTACGTTTATATATTTATAGTGGGGGGGGCTTTAAGATTACCATTACACTTATTAGCTATTTCTTAAGTCTAGTATCCAGTATCTTCAACTCTGCCTGGCTTAGTCCACGAGTTATCCTTGTGAGTCAACCATATTAATTTAGTAGCGTGGTCTTTCTGCTTAACTACACACATACCACGAGACAACGTCGTCGTCGTCGTTCCGCCTGCACGGACGTAAGTCAAGGTTGATGAGCAACAACTTTTTATAATTTAAAAATCATTTTAACGTTTATTGGAAATAGGTCTTTTATTTATTTTTCATTGTTATTTTTAGAATGGATAAATCTATCCTGTTGTTTATTGGTATCACGTTAGTGGGTACCTTTGCACAAGTAGATGAATATGAAAAAGCTATAGCAGATTTATTCACAACTCCAAGCGCAGATTTCTTAACTCAATATGTAGAAGTAACAACAACTGATAAAAATAAGGGTGATATTGAAGCAATTGAAAGATGTGGCACGGGTAAAGATCGAGGTGTACACTTGTGTGTACCTTACTATAACTGTGATGCAGAGACTAAAACTATTATACCAAGTGAAGAGTATGATGGAACAGGACTTATAGATATTAGGTAAGATTAGATTGTTCTTTAATTTGTTTTGGAGGAATATAAAAATTACTATACGTATTTACATTGAATTCACGTTCATAACGTATATATTTCATTATTGGTTCTCAGGTTGTAAACAACGTAGAAAATAGTAATTAATAGATTTAGTGTAATCATGAATGACATCTTTGAATAGAAATTATAGTACAGTAACAGACAGATCAATACGATTACGTCGTTTGCATTTGTATTTGTTTATATCAGTGGCATTTGCATAATTGGACTTTTTATATGCAGAAACTAGTTATTAATCTAAAATATACAGACTCACTGTTTATTTAATGAAAACTATATAGCAACAGATATAAATTAATTATTACTTATCTTATGTTACCTAACTTTTTATTCTGGATTCAGTTTAATGTTCTACTAAAGAAATGAAATTGGCATAAATTAAGTCGTTACACAAATACTCGACCGGATTCTTTTGTTTATTATTAATTGTGCTTAATGAAAACATTGTGTATAAGGGGAAATACATTCCCATTAATTTCTGTTTCTGGGAATCCTTGTAATAAAAATTAAAAGTTAATAGGTACTCGTTTTTACACAGACGTAGTATTTATATTGCTGTGAATTTAATTAATTTTTACATTCAAAATGACAATATTATAAGGTTATAAAAATAAATATTATGTAGATCAAGTTTCAGTTCGGTTTTTTATATTTGAAACTGACGCTTGTAACATAATGATAGGATTTCCACTATTGGCTTACCTGTGGTTTTACAAAATAGTTATTGTTTCATTATTTCTTGGAATTGCACCAAAACTAATTTAAATTGCGTTTTCCTGTTGTAAATTCCATACAGTGGGAATGCACTGATTCAATCGAATTGCAGGTTAACTACCTGCACGGTTTTTACGTAATCCTGATATGGGTTTATTTTCAATTAAAAACATCTAATAAAGAATATTGACACATTGTATTTCTCAATGAGTCATGAATGGTTCCAGTGATTAATTTACATTTAACTTGATTCAAGTTGTTTTCATCCTCTCAAAGTCATGACCATCCTAAAAATTCAGATATGAAGTTCCCCCCAATAACTCTCTTGAGTATTTTTTACTTATCAAGCAACGAAGTCATAGTAAAGCCATTTCCAGCAATTCCTTACCGATAACTGAAACTTTTTAAAATTTCTGTTTCATTGCAACTAAGACATTTTACTGATCTGCTGTGCAAGAGATCCTTTGAGAATTTCACTTGGGGGAAAATAGAGAAGTAAAGTTCTTTAAAATGCCAAACATCTAAATTAGAAAATTATAATGAGGAAATTGTATAGAAAAGGTATTTTTCATATAAAAATAATAGTTAAGAAAACAATTGAATCGAGATCAGACTGTTTTATTTAGAAGTAGGAAAGTCTATCAAACTAATAATCTTTTTTGTATTTGCTAAAATCTTACATGTAGTAAAATGGAAGTGAAACTAAAAACTTCCAATAGTCTTCTGCTTCAACAATACAGTGGAATGTTCTATTAACCGTTGGTTAATCTCAACAACAAGCATTACCCCAGTAATATTTATTGATATATAACTAAAAAAAATAGTGGGGGAACGCCGATTGTCATATTACACATTTATTATATAAAAATAATTCGATTTTTAAAAGAATATTTAGTACAAAATAATTTCACTTGCAGAACGTTTTGTGCTGTTATTCCATTCTGTACCTCTAAACTGTCTTCTTTAAATATAAAATATTTATTTATTTTTTAATTTGAACCTTGATCAGGAATTATCACTAACAAGAATATGTGTGTCAGATGTCAGTGAATGAACCACGGAATACTGACATTATTTTATTACTAAAATTTCTGATAACAATAACGACAATAACTGCATTTAAATTGACCTAAAGTTTTAGGTTTTCCATCAATGTTTTACATTTGTCATTTTGAGACGTTCTGACATATGTAAGTTAAACATAAAAAGTGTTCAAGATAGCTATTTATTTTTTTCTATTTCTTCCTTCATCTTTTCTATCTTAATGTATTTGTATTCATATATTCGTTCTTTTGGTAACGCGAGATCGCGGAGGATTCAAGTTTAGTCTATTGTATCAGTCAGATTAAGTCCAATATTGGACCTGATTTAAACACGAATTAGAAAAACTGATTGATGCAACACAGCAACAGTTAACTAAAATGTTTTTAAAAATTAGACATTTTATTATATTTTTCTGTTCTTTAGGGCATCCAACTTTTGGCTCTAGTCATTATTATAATTGTAAGGATTCAATTTTCTCAAGAGACGATGTAAAAGTCTAGATCGAGTTAGGCCCAAAGATAGAACTTCTAGGCGTAAAGATAAAGTCTCTCAGATTTCTTTTTAGTGAAATAGTATATGTTATTGCAGACTTGCAGCACTCAACTTTAAATCATGTTTTGTAAAATCTTAACAATGAGAATTTTGAATATTAAAAGACTTATTATTAATGTGTTATTGGAAACCCGTTTGATCTGACTAATTCTACTATCCAAATTGATATTCTCTTCTATTGTATTTACAAGGAGAAGTCAAAGATTTTTCATGATTTCCTACACTCAATCACTATCTCAACTTTTATCTTTCTACAGCGTCTTCAGTTCTTACTTCGATTTCTTTTACCAAATCCTATGCTTATGTAGACTCTCCAGGTTTTGTGGGCACCAAAGTCTTTGCGGACCCTTGTGGACCCTCAGGTTTTTGGATTTTTGGTAGATCTCTGTTATTACAATTGGTCTTAAATCCTTGGGTACCTCCAAATTTTTGAAAACCTTCAGAATTTGGTAGAACTATACTTTTTCGTTGGCAATAAGTACGTACAGAACTCACCAAGGCTCTACGTGCAAAACACAATAGAAAATTCAAATATCTCCATTAGTCCAAGATATCTGTTGCTTTTCTTCTGCTACTTGTTCATTATCAAATTTAATGATAAAACAATTATTATTTGTCACAGGTGCATATTTCCTGACAATATTCCACAGCCCCTCTTTATGATGAAGATTTCTAGTTATTTCCTTTGATTGGTTTTCCCATATTTATCGATTCTCATTTTACGCATTTAGCGAGTAACAGTTGGTTATTTTTTTTCTTTAACGTCTTTATATTAGGCGTTAGTTGTATACCACTATTAACGCTACCATCGTTAAATAAACACAATCAAATGGAAGACTATCTTGAACCATTTATCTTAATTGCATCTGTTTTGGTTTATAATATTATGAAAACCTGTCAGATATTTATGTAAACTAATAAAAATTTACCTGTAAAGTCTTTATAATAATTATTTGGTTAGTATTGTTCTGAATTATTTTTAAGTAAGTTGGCAACCGCTATAAATAGTTTACAAAAGTTACTACGTAACTCAAACTTGATTATTTACAAAAACACAAATAGCTTGGTTTGGTTTTGCATATAAATTGTTTGATGTTGCAATGCCTTATTTAAAGATCAAAGCAAATGACACCGCTTTATCTATTATTCATCTTCTACGATTATTATGTACATATTAGTCGTTTCATATGCAATTGATTTCCATGACGTAAAAGCCAACATAAAAATTGCAGTGAAAACCTTCCGTTAATGGCAGGAATAATATGCTTCTGGCATAAGTTTCAACTAACTTAACGGTTGTTATTTCTTTAACTGCTATTGTCTTCTAATCTTAATTCTGTTTTACACATAATTTATAGTATAATGTTTGTATTTGTAAACACATTTAAGCTTTTCGTCTGCTTCGATCTCTTTACTTAAAAGGTTTCAACTCTAACTTTTTCACTTATAATTTTGTTCTAAATTCGTTTTTATCAGAACCTAATATAAAGATAAAACAATTCTTTCATCAGCATTCATTTACAGTAATACATTCCAGTCATCTATATGCTCATTCTCTAATAACTTGGCGATAGTTAAGCTAAGACGGTTCTGGTTCAATCTTGATTTTTAAACTATTTAAAGCACTTCCTCCCTTAACACTTCCAAAGTTGTCTAGTTGCCCAAAGCTTTGTTAAATGCTTGATCGATTGATCAACCACTTGATCAAGTGGTTAACCAACCAGAAGTAGTGAAATATTCATACAATCAGATCGGTTAATCAACTGATCAACTTGATCAATGATCAAATTATTTTTGTGCAACCGAGCTTTAGTGTGATAAACAGGGTGATGCGTAGTGCATTTAATGTCAGACTTAGTTACCTTATTAGTCACTGTGCAGCTTAGAATTTACAATCTTGTAGAGTTGCAAATCGTATTTAGACGCTTAAGTTATAGGTTTTCATAATGTTATCAAATGTCTGAAAATTTTCAGAAAAACGATGAAAATTCTAGAAAAACTCTGGAAATCTACTCAACACTTTATTCTGGGAAGAACGCTAAAGATTTTGGAAAAAACGCTGAAAATCTATTTTGAACTCTCGTAGACACTAAATAATCAATGATTACCGTTCGAAACTACATGATTTCTTAATTAGTTTCCGATTACTTATTATTGTTGGCAATTCTATGCACTTTAATTACCATTGTATTTATAAAAACAATATTTGCTAAATTAAAAAAATAATGTTCTACAACATCAGATGAAGGATTTAGATAAATATTTTTTTCTGATGAAATTTACACAAAATAAATTTTACACTTTAAAGGTCAACTGTTCTCGTTGAAACAAAAAAATACCATAATTACCTATTAATTAAATAATTTAATAAATAATTATGTTTTATGTGCATCAAAGTAGGTTACCAAAGTTTTTGTTTAAAAGTGAAAACAATGATGTTATATAACGATGTAAATAAAAGTTTGTAAGAAAGGCTGGTTTTGAATTGTGGTTGATCTTAACCTAAACAAAAAGGTTGTGGTTTGACACAAATAAGACTGTGACGCTTGGGAATTCCACAAAATAGTCAAAAGGTTAAATATTTCAGTTTCTCTTGGTATTCCGCTACATAATTATTGTGTGTAAATTTTAATAATTATAATAAGCCAGTTCACAGTGCGTACTTAATTACTACCGAAGTTGAACTAACAGTCAGTAATTAGAGAAAAAGCCAAATAATTATAGAAATAGTTGAAATTTCAAATGATAGTTATTTATTGGTTTTTAGCCGATTTTAGTTGTTAATATACTTACCTTTAAGATCTGATAGGTATTTCGAGTTATTACCTGCTCAACGTTTATCTTGAACATTTGACGTCGTATTGTTTCAATAATTTGATGCCACTAACTATTACTTATAAAAAGATACGTAATAATTTTATAAAAACTTCACAATAAGAAAAATAATTAAATTAATTGCAAAAAAGATTCAAGTTTAAAAATAATAAATTTATTATATAACATTAGTTTCAAGAGGAACGTAATTACTGATTCTGAAGCTAAATATTAATCAATTATTAGAGGTGGATTGTACTTTCTTGTATTATTCCATCGGACTTTTTTGTGCTCTCGATGGTTTTCTTCCAAATGCTCGAATCCTTAATTCTACAATACTTATTGTAACCGTGTACAAGGAGCAGATAGATCTTGGTCTCTCGTTTTTTCTTCTAAAATTCTGAACTAGATTTTATTTTGGATGAACACAGCAGATACATTTTAGTTTGTGAGTTACTCGAAAACCAGTTAGTAAGACTACACACTTAAATGGTAGCAATTAAGACAAAGATCTATAGCACACAAGAAAAAGCGTAATCCTCTTAAAAAGGGATGCTCTACATAAAAGCGTCTTATTAGTCTGATCTACATGCATTAAAATTCAGAGACAAGTCTTAGTGTTACAACATCCAAGATCTGATAGCTCTGAAAGATCGTCAAGATACTCAAGAATCTACACAAGCCAATGGAATCACAAAAACCTAAAAATCCTAAAAATCTGCAAGGTCCTTGCAAAGACCTGATCTCCCAGATATGCAATAAATCTTTATGAACAAATTTCAAGTTATGTCGCTGTCTGATATTTTGTGCTTTTATGAATTTTACTATACCTTTCTAAATTGTCTGTACTTTTCTCTATTGATTTCTCGAGTTCAAATTATTCTGCTATGTTGCTTTTAAAGAATTTTACTCAAGTTAGGTATATAAGTAAATAAATTAGTTTGCCCTTTTGCTTTTCTATTTTCTAAGATCTTATTACAATAATAAAATTCTTGTCCTAATAATATATTTCACTTCTAGGTTTGTGGAAAAGGTATACCTGTTTGTAATTTCAAATAATGAAATGTTCTCCGATGGTCTTATTTCCGTTGGGAAGTAATGTTCAATTCAGTAAATAAATTTTCTTTTTATTAAAATGAAGATTCATCTAAATATTCCTATAGAATTGGCTTTTGGCTAGGTGCTTTAATATTCTGACTTTGAAATATGTAGTTATTACAAATTACCGTTTGAACCCTCCTATCTTCTGTCAAGTTTTTTCGCCTAACATGTTGAACTTTGTTACAATCTTATTTGATCTGTGTTTTCAATGTGTTTATTTTAGGTAGAGAATTCTGTTGTACAATTTGTGGGGCACAATGGCATTGTTTTTATCGCTTTTTCATATTGGTTCTGCTTGATGAGATTCTTGGCTAGGTGAAATTCCAAGGCGGGACATTTAACTGTAATATGGTTAGTGTTCTTTTGTTTTTGTGTGGTCTTTACCATTGACGTTGACTTTTGCTTTCCCGAGTACTATATTACCGTTTGTCGACGTATTAACTTTTGTGATGACCTAAATATTCTTTTGAGCTGTTTTCCACCTTCTAGCGCACTGTTTTGTTTGATATAGTTGCTTCGATTTTGTTGAGATTTTAATCAGTTCAATGTAGGGACGGTTACATTTGCGGGTAATGCACTTTTTGGCCTTGGGTCAGCTTGGAATCGTTGTAAATTTAAGTTGGCTAAACTTTGTTTGATTTGGACAATTTTTAGATCTGTATTGCCTAATGGGTACTATAGTTGGCGCACTATAGATGTTTTGAGATTTTGCCCTGTTTTGTAGTGAGTGTATGTGATCTTTGATATGTATCATTGCACAGTCTACCGATTGATTTTGAAACTAGTGGTTTATTAGTTAGCGTTTAATATTGCATTGTTGTGTGCAGGTTACTTTCTATGAATGTAATCTTGATTTGGGTATTGTATATTTGGGTGATCTTCTAGAGAGTTGATCGCCTTTCTAATCAGTCCTTTATTAGCTCTCTTGTTTTGGGATAACTATAGGTTATTATTTGTTTAGTTGTCTTACTGGATGACTGTTGGTTATCGTTTGTTGTGTTTTGACGGATCATTGTGACAAGTTGGTAGTTGAAGTTCTTTTGAGGACTGTATTGTGACGTGTGTGTCATTGCATGATGTATGCGTATTTGCTCTGTACCTATTAAAAGAGAATTCATTTTCGTTTAGTATACAGTTTACTATTGTGAACGTTTAATGATTTGAGGTGTTGGGCCTAAATTAATGTGGCCGTATTGCTGATTTATCTTAGAAAGCAAGGTGATCTTAACTTATGTTGTATTAGCTAACATGTTTAGCAATTTTCCTAAGTGTGAATAGAATTTTGCCGTTTCTGTAGAACGTCTTTCGTCAATATTATCCTGTTTTAGTTCCAGTGTTAGTAGATTTAATTTTCATCTCACTGAAATCAGACATTTTTAGTATTTCAAAGTGAATTTTGACTAACCCTTTGACTGTAGTTTTAAAGGTTAGTTAGCACCTTGTTACCGATCAATTAGATAGCCCAAGAGACTTCATCCTTTCAATTACTTATTTTTTAATCTGACGTTGAATAGATAGAAGTTCCTGATAGGTATATTCCGCTTTTGTACTTAGCAAAGGCTTCGGTATCTTTATATCTTTATCGCCTGGATTATTTCCTAGCAACGTATTATTTGGATTTAGATTCAGGTGTAAATGTAAAACTCCGCTATGTCATGATCTTCGACATTGAGCAGCTATGAGCACATTTCTATTTTGGAACAGTGTATTAGAAGGGACACGATTTTAGATTTCTCTTGTTACATACTATCAAATTGAGTCTTTTATTTGCATTTCTGATCCCCCTATATTTGTTCTCCTCTGAACTCGAATGTACTTATTCTGTTGTATTCACTTCTATTACCAGTTCTGTTGGCATTGTTGTTGCTAATTTTTGGAGATGCTTCTATCAGTCTACCCTGGCTTCTAACTATTATTAACAGATTACTAGTTGTGCCGATAGTACTTTTTATAACGATAGGAGCCCAACCCTTCTGTTTACTTTAAACTTATTTAGTAAAACAACCTTTTAATATACAGTAGTTGTCATGAGCGTCACTTCGAAGAAACAATTACATGAAATGTATTCTTGTTAACTTATTAATTTTAAATTACATTTATAAAACCATTTACACGTGCTCATTTTACAGTTACAATACGATTTGTGCATGAACTGATATTATCTTTCAAGGTTTCATGAACTGCGCAAAAAGTTGCATGATACATTTGTTTCAACAATAAAAGTTACTGCTGCAACAAAACCATACTAATCACTAGAGTCCGGAGTCGAAGTCATCAGTTGAGAGACAGCGTTTAAAAGAATAAAATTTCTTACAATAAAGTTATAAAGTTATTTAAAAATGAAATTTTACAATAACAGCGTTATGTCTGCAGTGAGTAGTCAGTAAATGAAAGATTTTACAAAATATCTTCAAACTAGTAGTCTAGATTTAATGTATAATCCAAATTTGCAAAAGAAGTAAATATGAAATTTTAGATTATTACTGGGATAACCGAAAGGGCAATATTTATGCTGTAAGAAAAAAAAGTACCCATTAAAAAAATGTTCATAGTTTTTTATCATTCAGTGCCATTGAAGCAGAACTTTGTAGTTGAACAACATTGACACAATAAGCAAAAATAAGGATTTAAATCGAGGGGGGGGTAAAATATAATAGACTTGAAAAGTTTTGTTTGTGATAAAAGTTACCACACAAAATGAACCTGTTAATACTGAAATAATGGCGCCTCCATCTTCACACAATAAAAAAATGTTCTTTGAAGTCGCCAGTTAAAGCATCCGGTTTACAGGTTTAAAATAGCAGCAAGTTTTGACAATTATTTATTAGTTGTCTAGAAATCAACAAAACTTTAATTTAAATTTAAAAAACTGCATGATCAAAACCAATCACGCCATATTTTTATTAATAAGATGAATGTTGTGTCCCTTCCCCCACTATTTGAAAAGCCAAATTGACGAAATGTTTTTAACAAAGAAGAAACAAAAAGTAAAGAAGGTAGAAACGCAGGAGGGTAGAATGTTTTAAAGTTCTAGTTCAAGGATAAAAGATGACATTACTGTCCATTTCAATGATTGTCTAAACTGATTTATTATTCTAAAAATGTATTTAAATGTACATTAAACAGTTTTTTTTTAAATTTAAGATTGACCTGAGATCATATAATATTATAAAGGGTTTTCCAATAAGAGGTGTTATTTTGAATAGCCCGCTATTTCGGTAGATGTCACTTTTGAAGCTATCATTTTTTGACATTTGACAAGTAGAAACTACGCCATTAATAAATATGGAACGATACACGCTTCAACAACGCATTGAAATTATTAAAATTCACTATAAAAATGGTGAAAATTTGGCAGAGACGGTTCGTAAAACTCGAACATTTTTGGGTCACCGTGAAGCACCTTGTCGGACCGCAATACAGAAATTGGTGAAAAAATTCGAGCTCTTGGGACAAGTTAGTGATGTGAAGAATAAAACCCGTGCACGTCGCTCAAGAACAGCCGAGAATATTGCTGTTGTAGCCGAAAGTGTTAAAGAAAACCCAGGTTTGTCCATTCCTCGTCGTTCTTTGGAATTAGCCATTCCACAAACGTCATTACACCGTATTTTGCATAAAGATTTGGGTCTTAAGGCTTATAAAGTCCAGTTAACACAAGAACTCAAGCCGGCCGATCATCAACAACGTCGTGTCTTTGCTGATTGGGTCGTTGAAATGCATGAAAATGATCCAGAATTCCATCGAAAAATCATCTTGAGTGATGAGGCCCATTTCCACCTCGGTGGCTTCGTCAACAAGCAAAATTGTCGGATCTGGGGCTCAGAAAATCCAAGAGTTATTGTTGAAAAGTCTCTCTATCCTCAACGTGTGACTGTTTGGTGCGGTTTATGGTCCGGCGGAGTCATTGGACCTTACTTTTTCGAAAATGAGGCTGGAGCAACAGTTACGGTGACTGGATTGCGCTATCGAGAGATGATTAACGATTTTTTATGGCCGGAATTGGATGGTATTGATCTGGACAACGTTTACTTTCAACAAGACGGCGCTACGTGCCACACAAGCAACGAAACCATTGATCTTTTACGGAAAAAGTTTCCGGACCGTGTTATCTCTCGAAGAGGTGATCACAATTGGCCACCGAGATCTTGTGATTTAACACCTTGCGACTTCTTTCTTTGGGGCCACGTGAAAGAGAAGGTCTACGCCAACAGCCCAGCGTCGATTCAAGACCTCAAAGATGGAATTCGTGAGGCTATCGAGGACATAGGGCAGCCACTTTGCGATTTGGTTATGGAAAATTTCATGAAAAGGATATTGTCCTGTAAGCGTGGTCGTGGTGGTCATTTGCCTGATGTTATTTTCCACTATTAACGGCATACCTTCCTCTTTATAATGAAATAAACATCCGATCATTTATATTAAAAAATGGCACTTTTCTTTGAATATCAAAATAACACCTCTTATTGGAAAACCCTTTAGTAGACAGATAAATAAGCAAATTAGCATAAGTTATAAAATCGTACAAAGAATCCTCTCGTGCTGTTCTTTTTTAATTGAAGTTACATAATGTTTCCCCGAATACTAAAAAAATAAACCATAAAACTACCTAAAAGAAATAAATTATACAGTTAATACAATAATAAAATAAAGTTAGACAATTTAGTATTATTATTATTATTACTAATTCGAAAACGAAGAAGACTGACCTACAGTGAACTGGTTTCTTGATAATTTATTCAAGGACGCGAAATCATCTCCAAGGTACACGTAATATTTATCTGCAAAGTTGTTAGCTACAATTTACATTGTAAAATTAGCCTTTTATAATCAAAGACATTTACATTTTGTTTCTATTGTCTGATCGATTGTTTATTCATAACAGTTCCAATTTCCAAGTTCTTTGTTGTTTTTATAATTGGAAAATTTAGTTTTCCAATTTTGAGTAAATATAATTTTTAATTTAAATACTATAATTAAGGTGCTTCAAATTATAGATCATGTGAATAACTTAGTCATAGTTTATTTAAAAAAACACATGTACAACCTTGTACTGTTTTAATTTACTTTCCTCGTCTTTCGTTTTGTTACTGCGCATTTGGCTTGCTCGTTACGTAGTTCTTCTGGCGATTTCAATGCGCATGTCAAATTTTTTAATTACTTTTTTTTGACCTTGTTCTTGTACGAGGTGAGTAACATATAATTCATTCTGCAATATTTAACACGAAATCGAAAACGCAGCGCAAAAAATGCATCAAACAAGTTTGAAGATAGAGAACGAGAAGTTAATCTCTTCCAAAAATTAATTTATTTTACCTTGACAAAGCAGACAAGGGGACTTTACACAGTGTTTTTCTTTTATGGTGAATCTGGACTTGTAAATAATTAAATGCACTGTTAAGGTTAGCAACATTCTTTTCAATATATAATCCCATGAAATCATAAAAACTGCAAAAAAACATTTATGGCTTATTCAGTTTATTTTCTTGCAGATTGTGTCCAGTTATACAGTTTGCAAGTCAATATTTTTTAATCGACCTGAGAGCTGGTTTTATCTAACAAAAATTAAAATGAACTGTAGCGTAGCCCCATCCTCTCTATGGGTGAGGTGATGAATTCTATTCTTTTTGAGTTCTTGGATTGTGCCTGGTTTAAAATATTCCAAAATGTGGACAAATACATTTGAGGTTAGACTGACTTACTTGGAAGCTACAAAAAATTAATAAACCAGTTCTTCTCCTTAGAAAGGATTTATTGGTCTATCGCAAATGGCAAACTATTAAATTAGGAAACGCTTGATTTTTTGCTTCTTTTTCATCTCTCTATGCTGCTCAAAACTGTTGTGATTTACATATTAATGTTCTACAGCGCAATAAGAAAGATCGTAAACCACACTATACCATAATCATAAAACTAAAAGTTTTTTTTTAATTTCTTATGTGATGGCGCCACGCCAGGTCGCTGTTTAGGAATGGAAATATATAGGAATGGTGTAGGCAAAAATTTAGTAAGACTTAATTAATTCTTGTAGATTACAGTTTTTGAGTTGACTCATCTAAACTACTAATGGAAAATCTCAGAAAACCTTAGTGAAATTAAACAACTAAAAGGAAGCACGGTCATTGAAGATAGGCTATCAAGAATCGACAAGTTTTCTTCAGTCCAAAAACAGGAACTTTTAAAAAATATAAATATCAAGATTATGTAAGAGATATACAGCTTTTACGTATTATTAAATTTAAAATCACCGGAAAAGTAGATACCAAAATTAAAATCTCCATAATACACTACCACATGAATGGTTTCCTTATCAAGATCCTCTAATCTATTGAAGCTTTTTCTAGATAGCCTGTGAGCGAATGAAAAATCAAAAAACGATTGGAGCAAGTGGTTTAACGTTCTATATTATATTTCTAGAAAAATTTGAATTTTACTCTGAAAAGACGTGCTATGTGTTATTATTCTTTCAAGCTCGTTGAAACTTTTTTAGTAGAATTTTTACACTGGATGAATGTGTTAAATGTTTTTCGTTCAGTGAATGAACCTATAATTGGTTTTGCAGAAAATTAACTTTTTGTAACATAGCACGTTCATCCATTCGCTTTTTCAATTTCTCAATATAGTCTGCGATTGAATTTGATTTTTAAATAGGGAACTACGCAGTCCAGTCTCAAGTTCAAATTCGGATCGCTACAGACCTTATAAAGGGAAATGCTACCAGGCTCGATATATCTATTGACGACAGGTTTATTTTAGGTTCACTGCGACCATTCCATACCTTCTCGATTATAACTACACTTGTATTATTGCGAACTATCTTAGGGTATTGGTACTGATGACTCCGGTGGCTGTACCCGAATGGGCAGGTATCGCCTATTTTCATGCTGGCACGGACTCCCTGCTGCCCTTAACGGTATACTACACTTAGAATTTTCTTGGCATGTTCTTATCGATCCATCAAGAAAGTTATCAGTATTTCCATGCTTAATCTATTCACGGTAACATGTGGTTCGTGGTCAGTTGTATTAAGAGTATTGTTATTAAACGTTGGCACTGTCTATTACAAGCAGATGAACTGCAGCCAAAAGTCATTCGGTTTCATATAGCAAACTATTTTTGATGAGATAATAACTGGCAGTTTCACTGCTTCACTATTTTCCCCGCATAGCCCGTAGTCTACATCATCGTCTTTGCGTTTTATTCCACCAGATTGGTTTGTGCAAACATGTGCCCAAAAAACCGTTTGTTTTGGAGTTAGTAATATCGCCTAAAGAAGTATGTTTATAATGTATTTTCCCGTAGCTGCAATGTGAATCTCTGTTGATTACAGCATTAGAATCCTTTGAAAGCACATGTTTTCATTGAAAATAACCTCTACATAAACTGCGAAAATATAAAAAAATTAAAGATGAATGCATTGCCTATAAGAGTTTATTACTGAATACTATTTAAGGCGAAACATGCAAGCAGTACTACAAGTTTGAAATATCTACAGCAACTAAAGTCAAATTGTTGGAAGAAACCTTAGCAACTTTTAGATTGTATGCATGAAGTTGTCTCACTTAAAACAGAACATTAAAGCTTTTAAATGTAAATATTCTTGCTAGTTCTGCCAAAAGAAAAACAAGAAATATATGCCTAAATGGTTTAATAGGTACCTATTTAAAAACATTAACAATTCTCTTAAAACATTTACTTCCAATTGCAAAAAATCCAAGTATTTTTCTGCACTAAACCAAATTTAAAAAAGTCGAAACATACGTATTTAAAAAAAATAAATAAGAAACATCTTAAGACAAAGTTTCAAATATATCTCCGTTTACGGCCAAACAGAATCCGAGGCGATCATAAAAATTATTTAAGTATTTATTAACATTTACTGCTTTGCTGTAATACTTGTTGATGCACCTTGTAATATTTTAGTTGGCCTAAATCCATCAGCGTTCATCAAAAACCTTTGTTTTCATATACTATCTTCAATAAAAAAAATCCATCGGCGTTAGGTTCGGTGACCTAACAGGCCAGGATATTTCACCCCTTCGTCCAATCCAACGACGTGGAAAATCTTCATTTAAATAGTTCTCTACGATTTTGGCACTATGGGCGGGAGCTGGCATCACGTTATCTTGTAGTAATGATAAATAATTTTCAGCACAAATATTTCCATTAACAATAAATGGTCCTATAATGTTGGTACTTACGGTACCTGCCCAAATGTTAGCTTTGGATGGTCGCTGTGTTTTACTGATGCTATATAAATGCAAATTGTTTATATACCAATACCTACAATTTTGTGAGTTCACTTAGCCAGTAACATAGATAGTGACTTCGTCTGTAAACAGAATTTTTTGTAAGGTATCTGGATTGGTATTAATTTTTTTTTATAAAGAGCTCGCAATTAGTTCTTGATGGTTTGGAAATGATACAGCTCTTATTTGGGTTGTTAATCGTACACAAAATTGTTGATCCACTAGGTTTAGGGCGATCAGGGAAAGTAAAAAAAAATAAATCTGAAACCTGTCGTAAGCTAATGTTATTATTGTACCATTGACATAAGCCAATAAACATCCAAATGTTCTATTTTAGATAGGATACTTCAATGAAATGTGAATAGTTACTTTAGTCATAGTAACTATAGCAATAGCAGACTCTAAGCCTACATGTTTCGTCTTTAATAAAATTCACTGTTATAGTACACAAACCAAGTGCGTTGCTTTTTTTCTTAGAAACTGCCGGCATTGATTACTCTAAAGTATATTCCGATAAATGGAAGTATGATTGATATGATATATTCCATTTTTACTTTAAACGTTTTTATTTTCTTGAGAGCAGCTAGCGGGTTTATATGCAGCGTTAGATAACTTACCAGATAATTCTTGATTTTTTGGTTTTTGTTTTGCCGTTTTCTACAATTGTTTCTTAAGACTGATCTAATCATTATATTTTTAGCAAACAAATTAAGTTATTAGAAAATTTAAAAAATGGTAATATACTTATGGTGAGTAAATCTAACACATAAAAGGTGAGAAATTGTATGTTATATTTTGAAGACCAAACACAATGTGAAAATTTAAAAGTTTAAGGATTTTCTAATTTAGTAGTTTATTAGCCTAAAGCCAAATTTAGAATGTTTTTGAAAACTTTAACTTACTAAATAAGAATCACCTGATGTGAAATACTACTCACTTTTATTAACTTCCCGCTTAAAAATGAATTTACAAATAAGTCTATGCATACAACGCATTAACGTTCTTCTCTTAACTTGTGCATTGCTAAACTTATTTTTATTATGAAACTAATGATCATTTTCATTCGTTGTGGTAAGTATAATGAAGATTGGAATTTCTTGTTAGTACACAGGACATAGTTAAACTGACCTTGCCGTTCCAACAGTATGAAAGATATTGACGTACCTGCTATGTTTGTAGAAGTATAGGTAATCCACTTTTAAGGATGGTAAATATACGTATAAGAAACCAAGGTATTCGAATAGAGATACTACTAACAACAACAACAATACTGAATTGCTTAATTGCTTAACATTATGTTGCTTTAGAGACAAATAATATAAATACGCTTAATAAAGAATTTCCATTAAATTCCTTATTATCCCAGTCTTTTATGTAATCATACCATATTATTAATCATTTTAAATTTAGTATTATCAATCTTATTAACTCATGTCATATTTCCAAGACATACATTTACCATTTTCGGCAAATCATAACAATCAAAATTGATTGTGGAATTTATTTAAATATGGTTTTAGTGGAAGCCTTTCTTCTAGATTCGGAAGCAACTCGTGTGAGAACTATTTGGAAGTATGTTGCAAGATACCTGAGGGCAAACCAATTCCTCCAGAAGTAACAACAAAAGAGCCTGGAGAAGTTGTAACACCACCTCCTGTAACGCCACCACCTGAAAAAATTGGCTGTGGTATCAGAAATCCAAATGGTGTCGGTTTCAAAATTACTGGAAACAATGCCAACGAAGCAGAATATGGTGAATTCCCATGGATGTTGGCAGTTTTGAACAAAAATCACATTCCTTCCAGTAATCAACCACTGGCTCTATGCGGTGGTTCATTGATTGCTCCAAATTTAGTTCTCACTGGAGCTCATTGTGTATTTAAGTGAGTTTTGTGCTAATCTTTGATATGCAGTTGTGTATTTTATTATTTTCATAGACATAAAACAGAAGAAATAGTGGTAAGAGCAGGTGAATGGGATACACAAACAGAAAGAGAACGCTATCCTTATCAAGAAAGAGATGTCCGAGAAATTATTCTTCATGAAGGTTTCACTTCTAACAACTTGTTTAATGATGTAGCCCTTCTTGTCCTTGACGAACCCTTCAGTAGAGCACCACATATTGCAAGTATCTGCTTACCTCCGAAAGGGACAATTTTCAACTCTAGGGAATGTTTTGCAAGTGGTTGGGGAAAGAATATATTTGGTGAGTATTTGTTTTTATCTGTTTTATCACGTGTTAGTATTAAATTCATTTTTAGGTTTTAATTTATTAGCTTGTGCATTTGAATAGTTTACATACTTTTATGAGATCTAATATTTAATATTCTGAATATGTACTACATGGAATTGACCCTTACTTTAGTAACAAGAATATAGAACGTTGACCGTATCTATTGCAGTTCAATTTTATTATAAAATTCTCTATTAGAACATCATTAAGTTTATCTTCACAGAAACATACAAAGTTTTAAATATAGCAAACAAGACTGTCATTAATCTTTAAATTGAATAGCAAATTTATTACTTTATTTGGAACCTGTTTGAGGAATTTTGGCATCTAAATTGTTTTCCTCGCGGCAGTTCACGAACACGACTTTTTATTTCAAGTGCAGAATTATATGCAATTATACTATTTAACTCTTTTACAAAATTCTGTTTCACTTTTTAAGATTGTTTTAATGGAGATTTCATTTTATTCCATCTTTTAGGCCAGAAAGGAATATATCAAGTAATTCTAAAGAAGATTAAACTTCCAATTGTTCAGAAAGGCCCATGTCAAGAAGCTTTACGCCAAACTCGATTAGGAAATCTTTTCAAATTGCACGAATCGTTCGTTTGTGCTGGTGGAGAGCCTGGAATAGATACCTGTACTGTAAGTACTACACTATTCAATATTGATACTGTAAAAAGTAGTCTCATATAACGACATTTTTATTTATTGTAGGGTGATGGAGGAAGTCCTTTAGTTTGCCCCGATCCACGTAATCCAAAACGGTACTTACAAGCCGGTATGGTAGCATGGGGTATTGGATGTGGAGATGATGGTGTACCGGGGGTTTACGTTGACGTGGCACATTTCCGTGATTGGATAGACCAACACGTGAAAAGACTGAATATTGATAGCAGCTCCTATAATGTTTAATGCTTGCCTTACACTAGTGATTAAGCAAATTTTAAAAATTGATATACACATTTTGTGAATATTGTTTTAAATAAATGTCCAATTTTTAATTAAAACTGTTTTCAGTTGTTCTTCAGTTTTTGTAGTCGTAATAAGTATTTTTATACAACTGAAGATAAACATTACTTGAGTAAGTAATGATTTTAATTAATAGGATTCTACTACTGATCTCCAAGGGCAGCTCTCTCCAAAATACTGTACTAATACAGTATTTTTTTTCCACCTAGGAATTTTGCACGAACTTACGAAGAATTAGCATCCATAAACTGTATTTTTTCAACAAATGGCTTTTTAAAGAACACAGGACTAAAAGTTAATAGTAAATACAGAGGGACTATTTGATGAACGTGGTTGATTATTAAATGAAGTGCTGTTATTTATAAAACGCAAAACATCTTGCAAGACTTCTTATTGGCTTATTTCATGATTATTGGATTTCAAAAATAACGTTGTAATTTTCTAAATTATGTCGTTATAAAATTCTGCTTGGTCACTTATTTAGAAAGAAAAGGTATTCCTCTTATCAAAAGGTTTAAGACTGTAAGGTTTGTTTTATGTTATGAACAGCGATTTTCTGATAAACACTATGCAGATTTCTTGAATTGAATAATTTATAGTTTCATTAACCATGAAATTTAGTATTTTAAAATAAAAGTGTTTCAATAATCTCTTTAATTAATAATTCAGTATCAACAGAATATCTAATGACTATAGCAATGTTTAACAACAGCTAATTACAAATTATCAGTAGTAGTTTAGATTAACTAAAACAAAATTCAATATTAGTGCGTTGGTTTAAAACGTTCCGGCCAGTTCAAAGATTCTTGTAATACCGCAACTTTTTTGAATTTCAATAATTCAGCATCTTTTAACTGCAGAAACTGAATATGAAGATTTGTCACTGATCTAAAGACATGCTAGTATTTTTGGCATAATCATTTAAAATATAAAGCTAACCTAATTAATCTTAAAATCCTGGATAATCCAAAAGCCTAATTTAAAAGCTTAAGCCAACGTCAACTTAACAGATTTTAGTAAGAATAAACCCTTTAGTGCTCACCTGACGCAGTACTCACAGCAATAACTATACTTACGTTTCAATAAAAAAAACACAATGTACTCAACGGTCAGTAGTATTTGGTGTTGTGCAGAAAAGTTGGTAAGGTACCTTCACCATTTTCCATTTATCACAATGGAGCCGCCTGCCACCCTATGACACTAACTGTGGTTTGGGATCCCCAGTTACAGTTCATCTACACCACGACAATTTTAGGCGGCTCCTGCTTTTAGGAAACACCACCAGAGCTTTCGACGAACGACGCTATGATAAGGAACCCCTTGCAGACGCCTCCAAGCGCGCATACAGCATTGCACATGCCAAGATTCTTCATTCGGTAGTCCGATATCGAATTTTGATTCTGAAAAGCAAAATACCATTTTTTACTACTATTGCTAAAACCATCAAATATGTCCTACAATTTTTGCAAATAAACAATTTTAACGTATTAACAATGAATTGCAGCACTATCACTAAGTTATGGTCCTGCTTCGGAGTTACTAGGTCGTCTGCGAACTTACCTCCACCGACTTTAACACCATTACTACCATCGCATCGCTTGGACGCCGTTCTGGATAGGGACTCTATACCGTCTACAGCAACATCATACTGATATACACGGATTCTATTTCAACCAAGAAGCCGAGTCCGGGATTCTATTTCATGTTATCTCATCTAAGAGCGTGCACTCGGCTCCACCACCAAATTTTAATTCCACTAGCTAAAGAGGAGATTAACACCTATAACAATTCCATCAATTCATTTCATATACCTGTCCAGCCTCACTAGAGCTGCACAAATGCATATTTGCAGGTTTTTATCTATAAGGCATATACAATTAATTTTTAGTATGCAAACTTATTTCAGTATTTTTGCCTAAATAATTAATTTTATTTTCCATATGTAGAATATACGGTGTGGGATTAAAGTATGGAATATTAAAAAAAAAAGCGAACTCAACATGTTTTTTTAAAAACGCTGAGACAGGTCGATTTTAGTTTTTAAAAATACACATTAATACGTGGGATTCACCGTCCGACTTTCATTTGTTTTTTAGTTATGACGTCATCACAAAAAAATTTAAATGACAATATAGATTTTTAGTAGTGGAATCCGATAGTGATTTTTCTTCCCTTTATGATCATGCAAATAAATCCTAAGGTTGCATAACAAAAATTTTGAGAAAAATCGAGCTGAACATTAAATGTTTTCATTTGAATATTGTATTTAATAAAAGTATCAGCATAGTACAGCCTATTATAGAATTCAGTATGTTCCTTGACATGATATTTTTGTAACAGCGTACTTTTAAGTCTCATTAAAAGTTACTAAAATTTATATTTATAGGTTAAAAGTCTGTCATGTGTGTCATTCATTAAATGTTATACATGAGTAGTGGTTTTTACTTTTAGATTGTAAACCTGAATTTGCTGTGCGTTTGTTGTACACTGCAAAAGTGCAAATACTACTTGGAATTCTATAATATTGAAACAAACCTATATAAATGCACAGATAAATGCGTGTACGCAGGCGAGCATATTCTGGATAACAACGCTGTGTTGCCAAACTTAGATTTTTAACACAAAATTTGGAAACAAAGTAAGTTTTAAAAAACTTAACTGGGTAGACTAATATATGGTGTTCATTTAATACTGTCAAAGTATACATCTACTTATAGCAGACATATGTTTTCCGTTTCAAGGACGACTCGATTACGGTACTTTTTGGACAAAAACACAAGATATAAAATTGAAGAATTGAAGAAGCATAAGATGCTGACTATAATGTTGATAATGTAACGTCTTCTCGTTACTGGTCACTATGAGAGCGACCAGCAGCTGTTTCAAACAACAGTTTGGTCTCTACTTAAACCTCTTGTTTTGCCAAGGTAACGGCAGCTTATCATTATCATAATACACTCTCACAAACTTGAATGGGCGTTTTTTATCTCTCTCTATACAATGCCTACAATAACTGTCTTCTCGAAGTACGATACTGAAGTGGTTGTTAAGCACAGACGGCAAGTAGACTAGAGACAATCCTTACATTCTTCCTGTTCATTTTACTACGTAATGTGCATATTAGTCTATTCACTATGAAATCTCTTAAAGCGACATGCTTGTTGACGCCACACAATTGCTCAGCTCACCGCTGAGCTGGTATAGAAAACCACTGAGACTCTTTACTTTGACTTTTCAATACCTTTAAGCAGTGATGGATAAATTCCCAGGAATTTATTTTCTGGAAAAGTTTGCTGAGAATATTCCTGGAAATATTTCTAGTTTGGAAATTTTTGAAAAATTGCTGTTGTTAGTTTATCATTTTGTAAACTAAAGTATATGCATGACAAAAGTACTTATGTATAATAGTGTTACTTAAAGGAATGTGCAAATAGCCGTAGGTTACTGATTCTCATATTGTGTTCTTGAATTTAGCCAAACCCGAGGTTATCCAATCCCGAAGAATGGCATCCTTTTATAGATTTTTTTCTCGTAAAACGTTTCAGAATCTTCAATTCGCAGGGAATCGAACCCCCAATCGTTGGTTGATAATCAGATGTGTAACTATCAGAATCACTAACGCTTTCTTAATAGGTTATTATTTCAACTTTTATACTATGCTCCTAGATTCATGCAAAAAATGTATTACTTCAATAAGTAATAGTACGATTGGAATCAAATTTAGTATGAGGGAATTACTCGATACGAGAAATGTAAAAACTGCTTTTCTAGAAGATTATAAAAATGTAAGTATTCATGAGGTTATTTCTAAAAACAAAAGAGATAATCAAGAAAATTTATGGAAAATGTTTTTGTTGATTATCTTTTTATTATACTTACATCTTCATAATTATCTAGAACAGTTTTTACAAATGTCACACAACACGAGATATCCCATTTAAGAAAACCGTCTTAGTTGTCACCACAAAAAGCTGTACACTTGGCAACGTCGCCGATATCAAAATTAGATATTTTGTATAGGGTAATACCATTACTCAATGGTAATACCTTCATACCAAATTTGATACGAATCCTCTACAAGAACTTCAAACCGGTTCAATTCCTAATAAATAAAATCCAAATGTTAATAAACTCCAACGTCTATGCTAATTAGTTAAATGTGTAATAATTAAAAACAGGTTATTTTTATTATTTCCCAATTATATTAAATATTTCTAGTTAATAATATTTTCTTCACGAAACCTTCTTATAATCCTCTAATCTTAAATCTCTAATCTTTGCCCCTTCACCTTACATAAACAGGTTTTCCTACAAGCATACGCACTGATCAACCAGACGAACATTGTTGTTTTTCACATATTGATGGTCTGTTGCCGATTTAATAGCGCATTCACGACCTTAGTTTTGAATATTTCTGTGTAACTAACATTATTAATATTCAATATTCTTTGAAGTAGAACTAAATAAGTACTAATTATATTTTATAATTATTTAAATTATCGTTTATTATAATTTTTGTATTTTAGAATGAACCAGTTTTTAGTTTTGCTGATTGCTAGTGCTATAGTGACCGTATTTGCTTCAGAGGAAAAAACTGAAAAATGTGGAGAAGGAAAAGATAAAGGTATTCACAAATGCGTACCATATTATCAGTGTGACCCTGCTTCTCTTACTATTATTGGCAGTGGAGCTGAAGATTATGATATACGGTACAGAACTTTTCTAAACTAATTTTCATCATTCATCTTTTAAATATCTAGTATTTCGGTTGTTATTGCTGATTATGGAATATTTTTTGTAGGCAAGGTTGCTCGAGCACGGGCATGTTATACCGGGTGTAGAATCGAATAACAGATTTCAGTAGTAAATTTTTAATGTCCAGTTACTTGCTCCCCTAATTATTTTAGAGCAAAAGTGAATAAAGGTTTTCTATAGACAATAAAATACTGCAAAAACAACAAAAGAAGCAAGCAATGTCTCATTACATAAAATGATTCCAATGAATATCTGATGGTTGTAAAACTAGACATTTTAATTGATTGATCTTTTCAGTTTTATAGAAGCAAAATAGAAAGCAACGTCACGTACAGATGCAGTATTTTCTTCTCTACAAAAAATCTATCTACGCTCTTGTTCTAAAATAATTAAGAGAGTAAGTAACTGGACATTATTTACTATTGAAATCTGTATGATGCGTTATCCAATTCTACACCTGGTATGTAATATTACTGCTCGAGCAATCTCGTTTTATATGCTAACTCATGTGGTTGTCTTCTGTTATTAAAAATGTAGAAATAAACATGGAGATAACTGTTGTATCTTGCGAATAACAATAAACACTAAGTTTTACTATAAACATTTATTAACATGAAAGTTCATATATTTTATGACACATCATCTTTGTTATCATCGTCGTAACTAACTAACTTTTTCTACCAACCTAAATATATATGTATATAAAAGTAACTGGCTGTTGCCAACTATACAACAATAACTGCATACACCGCAAGAAAGAAACAAAAAATTCAGACGAATCAAAATTTCAGCATATTATTTTCCATTTGAAATACCTGAAAGCTATCTTGGTTTTAGAAATTAATTTGCTTTAGCTGCTTTAATCTGTAGGAAATAATAGTAGTTACAGTATAGTATGTACCAAATATTCAAAATATAACTGAAAATATCTTTTCCAGTATCCCGGATAACTGTGATGATTATTTGCAAATGTGTTGCGAAGTAGACAAAATAACAGAAACAACAACTACTAGTAAGTGAAACATGATGTTACATAACAGATTTATTCTGTTCTTTTGCTATGGTATGTAAAAACTAAAAAACATATATTTTGTAAGTGTCTAAATACGTACTACATACTATTTTCTATGTATTCTAAGCAACATTTTTTATTTTATTTGTATTTTTTGTTTTTAGTTTTGATTCCTTAGCATCATTTAAAAGTAATTGCAAGAGTTGTACTTTCTGGGTTCAAAATTTAATAACTATTCATCTTTGTTCATATTTTAAAAAATCACTAGTTTTATGAAGCACGAAAAATGGTGCAGTCACGAAATTGCACATTTTGGACCTAAGCTGACGGTCATTCTATCCCGCATACTGATGCATTCTCACATTAAGAACTCATAGTAAAAGTTTCTTAAGCTAAATAGACATGGCTCTTTCGACGTTGTTGACACTGTTGACATCGTTGGTTGACACTTGCTTAAATCCTCTCTCCATTATGAGCATACCCAGAGACTACTCTACCATTTTTCCGAGAAAAACAAAAACACTAATAAATTTATCTTCCAGCACTGAAAGAGTTACAGAATGAAATTATCCTTTTTTGCAAGTAACTGGCACGTGTTTTGTTTTTTGTAATCTAATATATTGCTTGTTTTATTTGTTTTCAGAGTGAATAAATTTGTATTTTGATTGTTACTATCGTTCTAGTACGTACATCTACCGAAGAAGAAAATACTGCAAAATGTGGTGAAGGTGAAGATGAAGGTATACACAAATGTGTACCTTATTATACTTGTGATAAAGGTTCAAGGTACAGAATGCAGTTGTTTCAAAAAATACTTTTAGTAGCTTCTTGATCCTTTCACTTTACTACTTTCAATTAATTTATTATTGCTTTGTTGCTAAAGAGAAATAGTGATCGTTCGAACCCAAAAGCTCAAAATTGAACTCGAGATTTCAACAGTACTCAAACGATGAGAAAGAATATCAATACTCTCTAATTAAATTAAAATTAGAAATAGGTAATTTTAAGTAAAATTTATAGTTTACTTAACTTTTGATAACCTCTTCAACCATTTGGTTATGAAAGGTTTACACTATTAAAAAAAGCATTAATAAGATATAATTGACTTCTTTCATTTAAGATAATCTGTAGTGAAAAGTATAGTACTCAAATTATCAGTGAGATTTGAAAACTAACCGAGAGTATCTTTTCCAGTACCTCCAGCTATACTTGCGAAAATTATTTGGACTTCTGTTGCAAAGTAAACAAAGTAAGAGATGTTAATACTAAGACTACTAAGTGAAAATTAATTTACTCCTAAATAGTTTAGTCTTTACGGATAGTAAGTAACATAAGAACTATTACTATATTTTGTTTATTGGCAATAAAGGTTTTTTTAAGTCTATATTCTTTGCTTTTATTCTTCATTCCTGAACTACAAAAATTTAATTACTATAGAACTCAAATAACAATATTCAATGAGGTAATATAAATAAGTAGCATTGATGTTATTAATTAATGATTATTATAAGTGTTTTGGGAGTGATGTACAGCGCCTTTAGTAGTAAATCCTTTTCACAAGAAATTCGTATTTTACAAATAATATAGAAAACGCAATGGATATCATTAACTTTGCTAAGAAGGTACTGCATGATCTAAATAAATGCAACAACTAGTCCAGTCTCAATTTCAAGAAGATAGTAAACGGTTGCATGAATATCTAAATTTATGGAAAACTTCTCTATTTCACTTCTGCATAATACATAGAAAATAGAGTAATTGTATGTGAAATTCTGATTAATAAATCTTCTAAAAAAATAATTACAAAGGGCTAAGGTAATATGATCGATGACAGCAAGTTGTCAAAACAAACTCTTAGGAATTTGATATTATAAAGCACACTTAGAGCAGATAGGGATCTTTCCAAAATCTGTAGTGGGCTTTATTTGCAAGGGGAAGGGGGGGGGTTATTCTACTAACGGGTTTTTGAGCCTACTTGAGTTTGAAATTCCAAAATAAGTCTTTTGACACAATTTTTGCAAATCAATGTTTACAATTACAAAACTGTTTCTAACATCATTTCTTGCACAGAGACAATGGACTAATTGAGGTATAATTCGAGCTTTTAATAAGCGAATGACTTGACTGCATGAACTGTGTGGTCATCATTGGGTGAGTGCATCTATTAAGTATATCTCAAAAAGGATGCCTGACCGCTACCATCTACTTTATAGACTTGTAGGAAATGCTGTCCTTTTGTTAGAAACCATTCACATATGACATTTGGTGTAACATATAGCAATTTCTTGAATTACAAACGTCATAAAGTGATAATTAACACTTAATATGCGGATGTCACAGAAATTAAACTTGTGAATTCGTATAAAAATTTAAAAAAACAAATTCGCCTATCGGATGTTTGAATTCATGCGGATTATTTGTAATTACGGATTTTGATGCGAAAGTCTGTGACAACCCTACTTAATATTATATTGGGTGCTAAGAAAAGCGTTTAAATATTTAAGGGGCATATAGTGCGACTAAAAACAAGTAAAAACGTCTTAATGAACATGGGCCCGCAATCACCCGCTTTCGACATAAGAACGATTTTCGTTTTTGTAAATTTTATCGTTTAGTGCTACAGAACTCGATTATCCGGGAAGGTGTTTGATATGTCCTTCTTTCATTTTTACACAGGATCTAATCTTCTCAAGAACAAACTCCACAGCCTGTCTAAAGCCCAGTTGTGTTAGAATTGCTTTACAACATTGCTGAATTTGCTGTTGCAACTCGGTAAGATTATTTACAGATGTTGCGTACATGAAACTTTTTAAGTAATCCTAAATACAAAAGTCTAGGAGAGTTAGGTCAGAAGACTTAGCAAGTCATGGAATCGATTGAAAACTGATTAATAAAATAAAGGTCGTATGAAAACAGAATATTTAACTTAAAGTTGTGGTTTCTTAGATTAATCGCATTTATCTGGAAAACAGCGTATGCATAGCACTGCAAACTGATAATAATAAAATTTATGTAAACATTTGTTTTACTTTAGAGAAAGTAACCAGAAAAAAACGCTTTTATCTCTAAAACAGCATATGCATAGCACTAAACTGATAATGAAAGTTGGGGCTTTTTTTCACTTTCAAAAACAAAAATTGCTCTTATCTCGAAAACGGTTTTTTTACTTGATTTTGGTCGTGCTGTATATACAGCGTTCACGATGTTTCTGGGTCGTATATGGCTGTGGAAGAATGACAGTTTGAGTATTGTAAACCGGGCTGTTTATCTATTAACTCGGCTTGTAGAATCTTATTGACGCTTAATGTGTTTTAAGGTTATGAATTTGTGACAGTTTAACCTCACGCTGTTGTCTTTTTTTTTGTAAATCTGTAAATATAAGGAAAACTTGATTTCTTTTGAACAAAACAAAACTAATCGGTACTAAACGTTTATGCAAAATTTTTGGTCGTGCAACAGCGTCAAATTCTCAAAAAAAAAGAAAACACTTCCAACGTAACAAAATGAAAACATGACCTATTAAACCCAGAAACATCGCAAACGGAGTATACCCCTTATATATTTAAATATCTAAACGCTTTGTTTTAACACCCTGTATTTATATGAGTAGGGACCTGTTAAAACTATTACAAAATGACCACATTTCCTACATCACCAGTATCTAAAATCTAAATTACAAAATTGAGTAGTAGAATCTGAGTATTAATTACAAATTAGTATAATTAACGTACCAGTCGACAAGTAAAACAACACAGGAATGATTGCTGCCATTTAAAGATGAAGTTCTCTTTATTGATGTTCTTATTTTGTCTACAAATCCAACCTTTCGTCGCTTTTACAACTTAGCTACAAAGAGAGGCCTTCTAGCTTTTGTAGTCTAAATTACTAATTCTACCCCAGTAAATTTATGCATGAACCGAGAACAAATTCATTACAAGCTAATTCTTGAATATTTTGAATATAGAAGAAATACGAGTATTTCCTGAAAGCCCCACAACTTTTCGAGAAAGGAAAGGCATTTAAAATGGAGCCCAAAGTTTGTTTATAAAAAAGACGAAGTCTGACCACTTTTCATTTCTGATTAACTACAGTAAATAGCGCTATAAAATGTATGTATGCACTGGGAACAAAGGCCCATGAAAAACGCACCTGTGATGATGATTTTGGAAAATCGAAACGTCATATGAAAATTTGGATAGAGAACAAAAGAAAATTCCCAATAATAAGAAGATGGCCAAAAAACGCAAATTGAAAAATTCCCCTTTTTAAGGTATTTTCAAAAACAAAGGAAGTTATTTTGAATTTCACTTTAGATTATTATTGAGCATCTAAATATGCAACTTTGTTCTTATTCAAGTAAGGTATCTCTTGCAGTCTCAAAGATCCCAACGGTGATCCTGAAATTTGAACAACTGTCACACTAAAGGCATTTTGAATTAAAATTTCCAAATTGTTAATTTATACACTCTTTTAGAATATCAAAAAATATAATTTTAGGGTGGCATAAACAATAATAAGTAAAAGTAGGCTGTTGTTTGTAGAGGCGTCTCTTGGTCAAGCGTCTTGACAAACATTTTTTTTAAAACTAACATTGGAGAACAAAAGAGATAATTTCAAGGTGAAAAACCGGCTTAAACGTAAACGTTTTCTTCGTTCACGAATGCATGAGAAATTTCATCTACTTTCTAAATCATTTTTAAAATTCAACCTATAGCAAATAGAAGAGAATGTAGACCGATTTGAAGTGGCCAAACTACATTTGTTCAATAAGAAACTTAGGGCACCACTTTGAATGCCTTTGTTTCATCGGAAAGTCGAGCAACTTTTGAGAAATACTCCTATCTCCGATATACTGGATGTTAAGGGTAAAACCAGCTATATTGTTATGGGTTATGCAATAGTTAAAACTAAGTACAAGATCGTTGTACAAGGTAGGTGAAACCGTTTTTGAGAAAAATAATGTTGAAGTTTCCCTATTCCATTCAAATATGTAGCGTAATGAAGTTGCATTTTGAATAGATAAACGTTATCAAAAATTCAATTTTATTATTTTTCAGTGGGGTAAATAGATTTTAAAAACACATATGGCATCAGTGTCAATGTTTTGTAAGCAACTTCCTCAATATTCATAACTTATACAGGGTGTCTGCTAGCCGTCTAACGGTTTTTATCGCTAAATAACTTTTTATGGCATGATCATTAAATAGAGGGGATAATGTATTCAGAAAGCAGAAAGTTGGGAATTTATTAAATAATAACTATTGTAAATTGTTTAAAAATAACATTATTTAGGTATCCACCGTTCTCATTTTGGCAGAAATACAATCTTCGTCGTACTTTTCAAGTACCCCCACAAGAAGTAATCCGAAGCTGTTAGATCAGGAGACCCTGAAGGGAAAGGAATATTATCCAAACGAGAGATAACTTTGTCAAAAAACATACTGCAAAAAGTGCTTTGTCTTGCTGTATGGGCAGTAACACCATCTTGCTGAAACCAGGTGGATTCGCAATCGATATTTGTTCGTTGCAATTCTGGTTCCAAGGATTTTGCAACATGTTCACATGGGTGCCAGAAGCCAGGTCAATGGTCAATGTGTATGCAGATATGTCTTTGCTCCAACAAACACCTTGTATAATAATGTATTATAGCAGTGAACACCCTGTACGCAAGCTCTCTCCAAACTTACCAAGAGAAGTTACACTGACTCAAACTCAATGTTCCTGCTTAAGCAGTCACAACAATGTGCATCGCTAATATGCACTACAAAATTTACACTAGAAAATTAAGTTCAGTAAGCACTCCAAGCCGTGTTGTATATTTTAAAATTTTACTAAACAAGAAAACAAAGGCGGCTCAAACAACACGTCATGCGCTGGTCCAATACCTGGTTTACATTCATTACATTATAAGTTATTATTTAAACACACTGGATATACTTTATCTGAGAGAAATCACTACACAATACTCACATAAAATACAATGAAAACATGTTTACTCTTGTTTATTTAATTCAAAATAAAATGTTAAAAAAATAAAGGAAAAATTATCTATACGTATAAAAAAACTCTAAATTGATAAAACGAATTAGAACGTACGTAAAAATAAAAAAAATATGAATATAAAATCACTAGGTTTCACAAGTCAATCCAAAATATGTATTGAAATCTGTAACGTAAACCTTTTGTTACTGTAAATGTGAAGAAACTTCTAGGATCTCTGGGTCCTAGGCCAGCTGACCTCAAGTGGGTAGACTTGGGAGCGGGACGGCAAAGATTATACTTACAATAAAACACCATGTAGTAATTAACCAACACCGTATATTGAAATATCAAGTAAGATTTTTTTATTTGTATTTACAAATAAACTCTGAGTAACCCGATAGAACAGTTTCATACAAAAAATTGTTACTTTAGAAATGAAGCTAATATTGGCAATTTCAATAGCACCAAAAGTTAAAGTACCTATGCATAAGATTTTACTCCTAAACTTAAATAAGCGAGCAATAGAAAATTGTTATAATACTTTAACAACAGATTATGACCAAAAAATTAATAAAAGGATCTCCACTTTTTAAAAAAACATTAATTGAATTTTTGAATTTTAGATTAATAGAGACACCAAATTGTTAAATAAATAAACAAATTTTAAAGCATTTAAAAATAAGGAAATAATCGTAAAAATTGACAAAAATAAGTCCAAGGTAACAATATAAAATTTACACAAATGTTATCATAAAGTACACCAGGCAAATAATCTCAAATTGTTCAAACGCTAAGAAAACAAAACACCAAAGAAATGCACATAAAAATCTCCGATGTCACAAAATAATTATTTGTATGAAACCGAAATTAATGAATTAAATTTTCTAAAAGAACGAATTTGAAATCATTCAGGTGTACGATGAAATTTAAATAAAAAATTAAACAATTAAAGCGAGGTTTGGATAAGTAATGAAGTATTAAATTAATCTTACCACAGTGAAGAAGGAAGCAGCTTTCGATCGAAATTTGCTTGCTGAAACTGAAATACACCCGAAAAACAATGTTAAACAAAAAAAATTTTCAATTTACATCCGAATAGCACATTAATCAAGAAGAAATTGAATTGTTTATACAAATTTAAAAGTTACGGGTCAAACAAAAAAATTATATTACAATGGATTTTAATAAAAGTTTATGATCCTTATTAACCTGAAGGGGTCACCCTAAATTTAAGCAAGGATTTAAATAACAAAAAAATTAATTGAACTGAATTACTTATTACCACAAATTGGTACCGGATGGATCCTTAAATTAGTTTAGAAGTCGGGTTTTCGGAAGCGATTAACCTATCCGCTTCTGGGTCTTCCGGTGAAATGTTTTAAATTAGTTAACTGCAAGCTTGGGAATCCAGCATCCGTCATTTGATGTCGACTCTCAATCACTCTCGGCAGTCACAGCTACTACCAGAAAAGTCAATGTATGAACAGGGCTTCCAGAAATGCCCGTGAAAAATTCGTTTGTGATTTTGTTTACCACCAGATTCGTGGGATCTAATAAAAAAACTGGAGACAAGGAACAACCATTAGTTAGAAAGACGCAAGAGATGCGAGAAAAGAAAGTTAACTTACCCCTTGATAAAAAGGGTTTCTTTTATTTTTTTAATTTCTCCTACGTGGAAATCGCCCCAGCTAGAGAACAAGTGCAGGAAACACTTCCACTCTCACGTCTCGATTCTTTCTGTCCGGGCCGCTTGTCGCATTCCCCCCAGAATTCGAAAGAGTTGTTGCGAAGCAAAGAAATAAGTTGTATATAAACGGTGTCTCACAAGGAAGGATGATGATATACCGTGAGATTTACCATGTGACGGGATGATAACGACAAAAGACCGTTACAAATCTAATATGTAAGTACAAAAATAACGTTAAATTTCCAATGAGGTCAGTAATGCAATCTGAACCTCTTAAGTAACAGTTCTGACAACAAGATTACAGAATTTTGTATCTAATATTAATTAAAGCTTTAATCTAATAAAAAAAATATTATTATGAAACCAAATTCATTAGCCTTGGATGCCCAGTTTACAATAGTCACCTACAAATTGTTCAAATGACTGACTTTATTACGTTTACGTAACACAAACAAAGTAGATAATAAATAAATTTTAACTAATTTTTTGAAGATTATCAATAACAGCTGGTTTCCCTCCGGTTAAATGGAAGACGCTACCAGAGTTTGAACTTAGTGCTAGATTTGTAAGATTCCAACAGCTTTCGGAATGGTCAGTGAGCCTTCACGTGCTTTTGAAACCAAAGCGCACCAAGAAGAATACTTTTAGATATTATTAAATTTAGTTTCCACACAAAATGATAGTTAATTAAGTACAAAAACATGGTTAAAACAGTTCTCCGCCGATGCATAATTCGATACATTACTTCACATAGACGTAGAGTGTTCAGGACTATTGAATAAGATCTTTTAAACAAAACGTCGAGTTAATTAACAAATCTTTAATGAGCAAAATGAATATATTGATAAATAAGTTCTGTTTTAACCCCGGGGTTTTGTAATCTTCACCATCCAAAGTTAGTCACAATTTTTGAATTAATAGGTTAATCCACGAAACGATAGTCAATAATGTTTATTATCAAAGCATTTGCACAATACTGGTTATATCCTGTAAAGACAATCGTCTGCAAAATTCATGGACTCATTTCCGATGAAGTTTCCATAAACAAATTCTGAATTTACAATGCAAAAATATAATTACGAAAACCTTCTCGAACGCTACTAGCTTTGCTCGCCAAGGGTTGAGTGTCGCCATCACGCCTTAACTAAACGTGCCAAATAATGAAACAAAAGTACTATTCACACAGAAACTACACATAAACATAGCGCATCCTAACATTAACAAATGTAAAGTTATTTCATTCAAAGAAAACTGAAATTATTCATAATTATGCAATTAACCGTATTACTTTACAACGAGTATCCTTAATCAAAGATGATAGTCCACCTTTAACTTCCATCATCATATTCAGAAATGCACAAAAGAGGCGTACCGTATGTTAGGGTGAGTTTTGCGAAATAGTAAAAGTTTCTCAACTGAGACTACCTAAATCTTATACAACGCATGCGTTCGTTCAAAGTTGGAATACACTGTTGTAATATGGTCATCTAACTCGTACACAAATATTGATCTTATTGAACGCGTTCAAAAATGTTTTTTAAGACATCTTCACTATAGAAAGTATGGAATATTCCCTAACTTTAGAAATCATGTATCGTATCGCGATCAACTCAAGAAATTTAAAATCCAGAGACTAGAAGTCAGACGTAGGTTGATATCCGTTTCTACGATTTATAGGATTCTCCATTATCAAACTGATTGCGAGCAATTATTACATAAATGTAGTCTTATAGTTTCCGACATCAGATGCAGGTCACGAACAGTACTTTTTAAACTTTTGACACACAATATTAAATGATGTAAATAATCTTTTTAAAATACATGGGTTTGATTTATTTAATGACTCATGCAAGTCTATTATTAAAAAGTGCAGTGATACTGAACTGTGTGATGTTTGGATATATAGAAGAATTGTTCGTCTTCTTTAGTTTCTCTCATTTACATCAATTTTATTTATGTTTGTTGTTTTATTGTTTAAAATACATTGTAACTGTTTGACACATAATTTTTATTGAAATTTGACAATGTATATCCTTTTTAACTTATTTATACAATTTACAATTACACAATTACTTATACAATTACTAGATATTATTACTTACATCTTTTATCTATATTTTACATTTGCATGATTTTGTTTTTTTTTCTCTATAGCTATTTTTTAATGTTATAGATGTTGTATTTTTACGCACTTTAATATTTATGTATTCTGTTCCTATAAGTGGCCTAAGACTGTTGGAATAAATATTATTATTATTATCCCAATTTACGATGCAAATTTACGCATGAATTAATTTAGGTTAAAACGGGCTTGGCCTCAGACTGTTCTTATTTGTTAAATCTTACATCGCTCCAAGATGACAACAGAAGTTTTTAGGAAACACTCCTGTGGAATATAATAAACAACATCTAGACGGAATTCTAAAAAAGTTCTCAACCAAAGTTTAATTAATAAGCACATCTGAATCAACAAAAAATCCCAGGTGTTCCACTCCGATCTTGATGATTTTCCTTTTCACATTTGATGAGAAATATCATAAGATTTCCAAAATAACATTACAATTTGTAAATATTGATGATTTTTAAATGGTTTTTGTCTGTCTCGGAGGTGATGTATCTGATACGTCAAGTCCCCGGACATTATGGTGTTGGTAAGAATTCTGGGAATTAGTATTCCTGATATTACCAGCGTTCTGTAATTATTACAATCGTAAAATTTGACCTTTGTTACCAATAATACAGTTAACAGTTTGAATTCAAACCAAGCAGTTTCGTTTCAACAGAACTTAACAGTAATTTTGTGAAAAAAAATGGAAATATCGAGTCGTGGTTTTAGAGTGATGCTTTTTATAATTTTCAATATGGGTTAACACCACAAAAATGTGCGGAAAAACTTAGTTCGTTATTTGGGGATAAACCACCATTTAAAACTATGGTTACAAATGGTTCACAGAATTCAAGCGTGGAAGACCAACCTCTGTTGTCTTGAAAAACTTCAATGCTGTGCATGAAATGATTAAAGCAGATCAGCATGTGACATACAATGAGATAGAGGCATTCTTAGGCATTGCGGCGAAACAAATGCATACAATTTTGCACGATCATTTGAATGTAAGGAAGCTTTGCAGTCGCTGGATCCCTCACAATTTGACAAAAGCGCAAAAACAGGCACGTGTCACTTGATGCAAGAAAATTCTCAAAACATTTGGCCATGGTCGTTCAAATTTTGTGTATTAGATCGTAATAGGTGACCAAACATGAATATATTTGTATGAGCCTGAAACTAAACAGCAATCGACTGTATGGGTATTTCAAAGTGAACCAAAACAAACAAAAGTGGTGCGTTGACAAAGCGTTTCGAAAAAAAACTGATTGTTTGTTTCTTCGGAAAAACGGTCACGTTGCAACTGTTGCATTAAAGGATTAAAAAACAGTTAATGCTGACTGGTATACTTTGTTTGTCGGAAGTTATCGCTGAAACAAGAAGAAACAACTTAAACCGGCGAATCATGCTTCATCATCATTCAACATCACATTAATGACCGATTGCCCATATTTGTCTGATTTATCACCCAATGACTTTTTCTCGTTTCCAAAAACCAAAAATAAAATGCGGGACGAGCGTTTTTCATCGCCTGAAGAAGCCATTGAAGCATTTAAATCACTTGTTTCGGAGATACCTCGTTCAGAGTGGAGAAAATGTTTCGGAGATTGGTTTCATCAAATGAAAAAGTGTATAGATGTAAAGGCAAGTACTTTGAGAAGCAATAAAGCGATTTACATAACGCAATGTGTGTTTTGCTTTACTTTTTCCGCGAATTCTAGCAGTGCTTCTCGTACTATAGCTAGAGACATGTGGTTTTTTTGCAATGAATAGAGGGGCTTGTCTTGAAATATTTCTGTGGTGTTTCATCTTTCCTTTCTTTACCTTCCCGCTACATGTCCAAAGATAATCGAAAAAGACCAACCTTTTTAATAATTGTTCTAGTACCAAACTTGTGGCAGCTATGTCAGAGATCTCGATGTTCGATTATATTTAAGACTTAATGGTCGAGGAAATAAAGCAGAAAAGGTCAAAAAAATCGCGAAGATGGATTTTGATGCGATTTGCGGCAATCGATTGTGTGAGTTGTCTAGAAAAAATGCTCCCTTTTAGTTTTTTGACGTTTTTTGTTATTGCATTTCTACAGAGGAAAATGCATCTTTTTGGATGCACTTTCAGGAGCTATAATTCAGTTTGAAAAAATTTCCTCGCTCCAGGGTTTTTGAGGTCGCTAATCACGAATTTAAAGTCCAAATCATCCAAAATTGTCATGATCATTGAGAAATTCGGAAAATTTGGACTTGTTCAAACTAAATAGCAAGCTATTGAATAACTATTCGAGTGATGTCTCATTTTATGTGTTCTTTTGGGCGGTGATCACGAATTTCAAGTTCAAATTATCAAAAAATGTCACTTGAATTTGGAAATTCAAAAAATCTGGACTTGTAAGAAACGAAATAGGAAGCTTTCGTATAACTATGCGAGCGACATGTCATTGTATGTGTTTTTTGGGTGCTCATCACGAATCTGGAGTCTAAATTAAAGACGCCAAATGTTCGGCGATTTAAAGCACACTTGTTACATATTACGAAAAGCTCAAAAAGTAAAATCAGAACTGTTTTGGGATATTATTCCAAAAATTCCGTTTTCGTTCCCCAAAGAGGGTCTTCAAATTGATGTAGTAGAGTGGAATGTCGAAAAACAGTAAAAATGATGGGAAACCTGACATTTTTAGTAACATGAAAGGGCAGTATACATTTGGAACTTTAGTAACAACCAAATGTACTAATAAACAGATTGACTTGATTTTTTAATAGCATCTCTATCTGACATAGCGTCCGCATGTTTGATACTAATAGAATAATTATAAAAAAAGGGTCGCTTTTCCCGTTTATCTCTAGACATTTAGCAGAAGGATAAAGGGGCGGAGGATAAAACACCACAGAAATGTCTCAAAACAAGCTTCTCTACTTATTGCAGAAAACAACATGTCTCTGCTTTAGTAACATATAAGCGACAGAAATCAATGTTACGAAAAAGATAACAGGAGTTCCGCTAGGAAGAGTACTTGCCCCGTTGCTCTTTTAAAACATGATTTACCATACTTTCTACTTAAAGGTAACTTTTCCAGATAATACACCAATAATTATAGCTTCTAATGCTGCAGCATTACAATAAAAGTATTCCAGGTATTCCACTCCAATCTTGATGATTTTCGGATATGTTGTAGAGAATCAAAAAATAAAACACCCTCATAGAATTTATTCAGAGCCTCAACTGAATGGTATTTTTTATTAGTAACTACAAGAAGGACTTCTAAGTTGGTTTTATTTAAATAAAGTGCTTCTATGTGAAACTGCGAATTCTCGATTGTGGACTCGAACTGTGGAGGGTAGTTTCACTCTCTTAAGCTGTTCATAGGCAGACAAGAAAGAATACGGGTGCTTTTCTTTTTGATTCTCTACAACATATTGGAAAATCATCAAACGCAGAAGGAGACACCTGGGGTACTTTGCTCGTTTCTAGAAATGGCTGTTTATTTGCTCATACGTACATCAAACTGGTGTAATTTAACTGGTCTAGTTTTCAATAGTTTTAAAACACATCACATGTTATTTCAAGCTTCAAAGTCAAATTTTAAATCTAACTACAGCTTATTAGTGGGATTAGATTAAAAGTTAAAGCTGTAATATAAGAGGATCAGTTGAATATTTTAGGAGTATGACGTGATAAAAATTTCTCTGTTTTTACTTCTATGTACACTTATTTTATCTCTATTTTCACATTTTTGTTTGTGGTTTTTTATTTGTGTCATACATAGTATTTTGGAATCGAATTCTTTTAATTGTTAATTTGTTTGGCTGAATCCGTACACTGCTTGTGCAGTCAATGTTGATGTTCGATTAAATAAATAAATGAAACTTTATGTTATCAATATCATGCGGTTGGTTTTGACACACCCTTTATATTTACATGCATTTGGTTCCTGTTCTAAATTGACAACACCAAATAAATTTTGCTTGAAACAGGCAACTACTTTGACTTTCTGTGCTGTATTATATACCAAAATTATGTAATGACTGGTGAGTGTAAGTGACAAAGTTTGTTTGGTATATTTGATAATTCATGGCTAATTATAAATAAACTGTGAATGTGTTGTAATATTGCATTGCGCAAACATATTTATTTTTTATCAGCAGTTCTCTCTGCCTATATTACCTTCTTGCACAGTTACGCTTTGAATAAACACTGAAAGAGTCGCAAAAAGAAATTGTCCTGTTTGCAAGTAATTACATACATAAGTATTCTTGTAACTTAATTTACTGTTTGTTTTATTTTTTTTTTAGAATGAATAAATTTGTATTTTTGTTTGTTACTATCATTCTAGTAGGCACATTTGCCGAAGACGGAAATTCTGTAAAATGTGGTGAAGGCAAAGATGAAGGTGTACACAAATGTGTACCGTATTATACTTGTGATCAAAGTGATTCTACTAGTTCAAGGTACAGAATGTAGTTGTTTTAAGAAATAGGTTTGCTTATATTGTAAATGCTTAATACTTTTTAAAATTTTATTATTTTTCATTATTTTTGTTATTGCTTTTCTTACTGAAAGGAACGAGTGGATTTATTCAAACATAAAAGCTTAAAATTGAACTTGAAATTTTAACAGTACTAGAATTCTAAAACGTTATTTATAATGCTCCTCAATTAAATTTAAAAAATAACTTTAAGTAAAGTTTATAGTTTACTTTGATAACCTATTCATCAATTTGATCATCAAAGGTTAACACCATTAAATAAAAGCATTAATAAGATATAAGTATGTTTGTCCAGTTCTTTTATTTAGCATATTTTGTACTAAAAAGAAAAACGTAAGTTTGTAGTATAGTACCCAGATTACTATAGTATCAAAGATTTGAAAACTAACTAAGAATATCTTTTCCAGTACCTCGACCAATACTTGTAAAAATTATTTGGAAATATGTTGCAAAGTAGACAAAGTCAGAAGTGTTGAGTTCTAAGTGAAAATTATTTAAACGGAGCATATTATTGGTTCTGTTTTTATACTGTAGATGTAAAAATGAAAAAGATTATTTTAACCATAACTATTACTATATTTTGTTTAGTGTCAATAAAGTTTTTTAGTCTCTATTTCTTTTTATTCTTTATTTCTTAACTACAACAAAGTAATTATGGCAAATCAAATAATAATAAATTATTAATAATTCTTTTCGCATTCATACTTTGAATTACTGCGTTTTAATGAGGTAATAAATAGCATTGATGGTACTGATTATTATAATCGCATTGGGATGATGAACATCACCTTCAGTGTAGTAAGTCTTTTTACAAGAAACCCCCATTTTATAAATAATACAGAAAGCTCAATGGATATTGGTAATGTTGTTACATTTTGCTAATAAACCACTCCATGATCACCTCATACGCACAGAAAACTCAAAAATGCTCTCGGCTAACTAACAGTGAAGAAGAGCAAGGTTCGAAAATGATAAATCTAACTGGAATCATCAAAATCAGGAGTTCCTCTGAAACAGGTATGAACAATCAAAACTAAAAGAAAAAGAAAGAAAAGCGGTACATTACAGCATTAGAAATTTATAACTGCATACTTAGGTTATAAAGATAAATTTGCAGTTGCAGTAATACAAACTACAGATGAAGCATTTCTGTGTAAAACAGGGTCGTACTTCGTATAAAAAACTGCTTTTTAATAAATAATTTCTTAGTATGCACGTAGTCCCAAGTAAAATTGCAAATAGAAGGAGTAATGCGCTCGCCGATAGTCTGGAGAAGCATTCGACTATTAGGTACTCTAAATACAAGAGTTCAAATGCTAGATAGCTACTAATTCGTGGAATTCTATAATTGACTTTTAACATAAGCATTTTTACTTTTTCTTTGCCTACGCGAAAAGCTATGGATTAGAAACTAAATTTGTTTTTGATTTGATTCTTTATTAGCTTAATTGGTCATTAATTATAACACCTATTGTAGTAGTACTTAAATTCTTTATTTCATCATCATTTTTTTAATTAATATTTTTTTGTTCTTATTTTTAACAATTTTTTACCTGTAATGTGTAAGCTTATATTATTGTTGTTACATTTTATTTATAAATTAATTTACTTACATACATTCATACTAATTATTAATGTTGTTACATTTAAAAATTTTTTTTATTTTGACAGACATTCACATTTTCAAGCATTTTAAAAGGACACGTACAGAAATATTAAAATAACTTCTTATTGTGTTTATGTGTAAATGACATGCGGTGCTAGTACAACTTTGTATTTTTAATAGATTAATTATTTATACAGGTTGGGTATGAAAATCTTGTTATTTAATAATTTTGGGTGTGTTTTTGTTTTATTATTTATATGGCTAAAGAAATCTATATTGTTGTTTATTTTTTTTTATGAGGTTGCTATAACATTTTGGAAATTGTTCTGTATGATGTGATGGAGTTTTTTTGCATTTTTTTCTTTTTTTTATGTGTAACATTTCTAAAAATAAGCGTTTTTGGGTATTTTGTTATTTTTCTAAAATGTTTACATTGTTAAAGTCAAAGTGGTGTAATATTAAGTGCATGCTCTGCAAGGGCAGTATCTTGTTTTGTGTCGCTTAATTGCATTTTGATGTTGGTTTATTCTACTTCCTGTGTATTGTTTTGTATTCCAATGTATGAAGCTTTACAATTATTACAGTTAATTTTATATACTATGTCTGATATATGTTTTTTTTTCTTTTTTGCTTTTAAGTTTGTATACAGTGTTCTAAGTGTGTTCTGGTTTCTATAAGCTATTTTGATGTTTGTATTTGTTTGTAGAACATTTTTATCTTTTGGTTTATGTTGTTTTTGATATATGGTAATGCTACATAAGTGACGTTTGTTTTTTGGTTTTTTAACTTTCTTTTTTATTGTATATATAATGAATTCTTTTTTTAATATGTTTATTACTGAAATTGATTGGATAAGTATTTTTTAATAAGGCATGTTTTACTTTTTTAATATTTTCTTTTCTAAATTTTGAATGAGATAATGTTACTGCTCTATCAATCAAGTTATTAATTATGCTGATTTTATAGGTAGTTGGGGTGTTTGATAGGAAGTTTATGTATATTTCAGACCATATATCTTTGGTGTACCAGTTTGTGATGATTGTGTTGTTGTTTTTATGTAAAGTGAGATTAAAGAAGTTAATTTTATTATTGGTTTCTTTTTCTATTGTAAATTGTAATCTGTGATATATTTCGTTAAATTTGTCTAGGATTTTTTAAACATAGTTTGGGTTGACGCATTATATACAATCATCAACATATCTTTTATAAAAGAATATGTGTTGGCTGATTTCATCTTGGTCTAAAACCTTTTCTGCGAGGTCTTCTAATACTATTGTAACGCGCCACCCTTAGAATATACTAGAAAATCTCTCGAACAGTCACGAACAAGCTAGTCGAATGCGCCGAAGAAGTCTCGAACTATCCAGAGTCGAATGTGCAGGAAAATCCGTTACCCAGAATCGATGACACGTTGGACACTCCGTCTGGTTCCAAGTGGTTTTCCACCCTGGATATGAAGAGTGGGTATTGGCTGGTTGGAATGGAACCACAACATCGAGAGAAGACTGCCTTTACTATTGGTTCTGGTCTATATCAGTTTACAGCTGTGCCATTTGGTCTGTGTAACGCTCCAGCAACGTTTTGAGAGGTTTGTCTTGGAAGACCTGTTTAGTTTACCTCGACGATATTATGTGATTGGTCGAACGTTTAAGGAACACGTGAAGAACTTGGAAGATGTGTTTCTGAGATTACGTGGAGCAAATCTGCAGTTGAGTCCGAAGAAGTGCAATCTGTTCCAGAAAGAGGTCAGATATCTTGGTCACTTGGTATCCGAAGATGGATTCGTGCGGTCCAAGAATGGCCCCACCTAAAAGATAAACACGAGCTTCGAAGTTTTCTGGGTTTGTGTACTTACTACCGGTGATTCGTTCGTGGGTTTGCGAGACCTTTGATAAGATTGACAGAGGAAGACAATGGGACGCCGATTGCGAACGAGCCTTTAACGCTCTTAAACGAACTTTAGTAACAGCTCCGATCTTAAGCTATCCCAGACCGAACGAGCGATTTGTGCTGGACACAGATGCGAGCAATGTCGGAATAGGCGCCGTCCTGTCCCAAGTTCAAGATGGGCAAGAGAAGGTCATCGGCTATTTTAGCAAGGTTCTGTCCAAGCCGGAGCGTATCTACTGCGTGACCCGTAGAGAATTGCTTGCAGTAGTCAAGGCCATTGAGCATTTCCATAAGTACCTCTATCGCCGAAACTTTCTGTTGAGAACAGATCATTCTGCACTCCAGTGGCTGCTGAAATTTAAAAATCCGGAAGGTCAAGTAGCAAGATGGCTCGAAAGGCTGCAAGAATATGATTTCGAGACCGAACATCGAGCTGGGCGTAGCCATCGCAACGCTGACGCTTTATCTAAAAGGCCATGCCCCAACGATTGCAAACACTGCTTGCAAATAGAGACTAAGCATGGTGAACATCAAGTACAACGAACCACAGTTGTTAATGACCATTGGGAGCCCGCGGAAATTCAGAAAGACCAAGAAAGCGATCCTGACTTACGATTGGTATTGGAGTGGAAGACAGCTGATCGCAGACCGGCTTGGGAAGAAATAGCCCGATACGTCTCGATTGTGAAAGCATATTGGGCACAGTGGGACTCACTGAAGTTCCAAGATGGTCTTCTAAAGAGAGTTTTAGAAAACGAAGCAGGAACCGAAATAAGAATGCAGTTAGTGGTTCCTAAGAACAGGGTTCCTGAAGTGTTGCGACAGTTGCATGATAAGCCATCGGGATGCCATCTGGGAGTTAAGAAAACACTGGCGAAGATTCGGGAACGGTTTTATTAAATGAACTGCAAGGAAGACGTCAGAGAATGGTACAGACGGTGCGAAGTTTGTGCAACCAGTAATGGGCCACTTGGTAGGAAGAAGGCCCCGATGCGACAGTATAATGTCGGTAGTCTATTTGAAAGAATCGCCATAAACATTGCGGGTCCATTCCCAGAGACGGGCGCAGGAAATAAATATATTTTGGTGACAATGGATTATTTTAGTAAATGGACAGAGGCATACACTCTACCAAACCAAGAAGCAGCTACGGTTGCTGACGTGCTGGTAAAAGAACTCTTTAGCCGTTTTGGTGTCCCACTGGAATTGCATTCCGACCAGGGCAGGAACTTTAAGTCGGCACTGTTCCAAAAGTTGTGCCAATCACTAGGTATCAGAAAAATGAGAACTACGCCGTTGAACCCGCAGTCGGATAGAATGGTGGAAAGAATGAATAGAACAATGGGGAAGTACTGTCGAAGGTGGTGTCCGAGCAACAGCGCGATTGGGACCAATACCTGCATCTGTTTCTAATGGCAAACCGCTCGGCTGTACAAGAAACAACTGGCGGTGTTGTTTGGGCGCGAAATTCGGTTACCATGTGATCTACAGTTTGGTTTCAAACCTAGTGAAAATGACGTGGTCGGTGATGATTACGTTGATAACCTTCGTAAGAAGTTAAACTCCATTCATGAAAATGTTCGTCGTAATATTCAGATGGCCAGTGACAAGATGAAAGAGCGATACGACATTAAAGCGCAAGCAGGAGTTTATCAACCTGGAGATCTAGTTTGGCTCTATCGTCCTCAAAGACGAAGAGGCTTGTCTCCAAAACTGCAAAGAGCATGGGAAGGGCCCTAGAAGGTCATTAAACGAATAAATGTCCTGATATACCGTATTAGAAAACCACCAAGGGGAAAAATGATGGTTGTGCACACCAATCGGCTGGCCCCGTATGCAGGCGGAAATGAAGTCGATATACAAGAACCAGAGGCCGAAATACAACCCACAGCTGTTGTAGCGATTGAAGATCGAAGACCCTCGTTTACCGACTTTATGACCTTTTAATCAAATGGTAGGAAAGATCGTTTTGGTGTTCTTCATGAGCAACAAAGAAACCTGTTTGAAGTTCCGGAAGAATACTCTCTAGCTCACTGCGTGGCAAAAGATTTGAAGATATCCCGAGAAATAGCTGTCGACTTCAAGTTCAAGTTTGGTCGCACGAGAGAAGTATCTTTACAACACCCCGAGGTAGGCAAAACCTGCTATCTACAAGACCAGGGACGAATAAATGTTAATTAGTGATAAATAAATTCTTCTGTACATAATAAAATAAATAATTTAGTGTAAATAAATTCTGGAAATAAATTGTTATAAACTAAGTAAAAATAAATATTAAAAATAAATACACGTTTTTGTCAAAACGTAACACTATATTTACTGTAATAGATGATAAAGGGCTACCCATTGCTGTACCAAATATTTGTTTGTAATATTCTTCTTTGTATTGAAAAAAATTTGATTCTAATACTAGTTTTGTAGCTTGTAAAAAGTTAATTTTGTTCATGTTAGTGTATGTCTAAATCTGTTTCCATTTATCTTCTATTATTTTTAGGGATAAATCTATTGGTGTATTTGTAAATTGTCAAATGATATCTAGGCTAATTAAAATATAATTTTTTGGAATTTCTACTTGTTTTATGAATTTATGAAAGTCCCAAGTATCTTTTACATTATACCTATATTGTATTGCCGGTAATCTTTTTTAATATATCTGTTAAGTATTTTGATAGATTATACGTTGGTGATTGTACATTACTTATAATAGGTCTTAGAGGGTGGTTTTGTTTGTGTAATTTTGGTAAGCCATGAATTTTGGAAATGTTGTTACTATATCTTTTTAATGTGTTTTATGTTTTTTTATTAATAAAGGTTTCTTTTAGTCATTGATTTGTTTGCATTTTTTCACTTATATCAGATCTCACTCTTTTAGTATCAACTCTTAACTTGCTGCAGTTTTGATTTTGAGTAAATACCCTATCGAAACAAGTTATGAGATCAGCGTTTGTGGAGGTTTTACTTTCATCAGCTGCCAAACTAAAGTGCAGTTTACTAATGGTTTTCTGATTTTGGCATAGTAACCGAGATAACGTCCGAAGAATGTGAATGTGACAAGTCTATCAATTTCAAAGAAAATTGGTTTTTGGTTTTGATTTTTAAACAAGAATTGCATGAAGAATGAATCGAAACGGCTACTTGTATAAGAAACTAAACCTTTTCCAGATACAGTCGTTTTCTCAATTATGATTTATGTTTATATATTTCGCGTTTCTAACTTTAATTTTTTGCAAATAATAAGTAACTGGTTAAATATAGGAAATCCTGTTCGATTTTCATAAGCGGTTACAAAAAAGTCCCTTTTTTTATACCCGCGTCATGCTTCAGCTATGCTGGAATGTTTATTACGAATTATTCGACCTAGTCCGCAAAATGAAGAATATCGTGAGTTACAAATTATATGTTGAAAGTCAAATAAGATGAGAATGTTACATAATGTGAAATTGTAAACGATTTAATGAATTTCAGAAAACTAACATACTGGGTACTTTTGGAGTTAGAAAAAACTCTATAGACTATAAGTGCTCTTACTAAACCAAATATTAAAAATAGCTACTAAAAGATCAAATACTGTAAACACGTTTTTTTCTTAATTTTGTTAAATAGAAACAAATTATACTATTAATGTCATTTTTCGAGGAATATCTAAGAACAAGTTATTACACAAACAAGTTTTTTACTAATTTAGTGTAACTAATTGTACAAACAGGGTCATAATTCACGTAGATTTGTTAGTACCTATCAGTTCCTTTGTCTGGACGCACCTACGTCATTGGAAAATTGACTGCATAAATAGAATTCAAGTGACAAGTATTTATTTCTTTTCTCTGATTTATTTATCATTATATACCTATTACGTACTTTTTCCAGAATGAACAAATTTGTATTTCTGATTATTAGTATCGCCTTGATCAGTGTATTTGCCCAAGAAAATACAAATGAAAAATGTGGTGAAGGTAAAGATAAAGGTGTACACAGATGTGTACCTTATAACAAGTGTGATACGGAAGCTGGTTCTATACTCTCTGAAACGCAATCTGGAATGTTCTCTTTGGATGTAAGGTATAGTATAAAATGAGTTAACTTTTAGCTTTATTTTTACTTTCATTTTTTTATTCTTACTGTATATTACATAGCCGAGATTAAGATTACTTTTTAATAGTAACAACTGTAGCAAAAAGCCGTAAGATCACTAGAATTGTCTAATAATGGACGTAACATTGTAAATAAGTACATCGTGTCTAACCTCTCATCTACACTTCTTGCACGTATTGTTTTGCTAATTTATTATAAAACTGAGTTCAATCATTTCTTTTAGTTGTATGTATCATTCCAAAAGATATCACAAATTATCGGTTTTTTTGCAATCCTGTACAACTAACAGTTTGCTACTATTTTTTCTACCTTTTTAAAGTCACTTTTATTTATGACAAAATAATGGTGGTTCAATGGAATTGATTTGAAATCGTTGAAATATTTTTGTGAAGGATTGTATAATATCAATAAGAATAATTTGAAATGAATTCCATAATAAGAGGTGTAAATGAGAAATGACATACCATGTAAGCAGATCAAGTACATTAAAACTTCATTTATTCGAATTAAATTTAACGTAATCCGAAACAAATCAAATTTCAATTTCGTTACATTACTCTAAATGCTTCTTAATAGACTACTTTATTATACGATATAAGGACATTATTCAGAAGTTTTTGATATAAATATTTTCTTTTGTTTTACCCAATATAGTTGCAAATAAGATTTTTTAAAAAGTTTTTCGGTTTTCGAAAGATTCTTGAGAGATATTATTATTATAACAAATCGCGGACGGTCCAAGGAAATGGACTCCACGCATACCATACATTCAATTGAAAAAAAAATTATTTTAGCTTCAAAATCATTTTTGTTTCCACTGTGGGAAACGACTGTTGTCTATTTTCGAAAAATAGTTATTTTTCTACCTTTTTTTCTCGATTAAAATAATAATTCCTTAAATTCCACTTTTTAATTGATACTTACATAATGAAATCATAGCAAAGCTGCTTTCTGCAGCTATTTTGTTAATCTTTAATTTTTTTATAGTCTACTATCGTCATTAAATTTTCAAAACTCCTACTTTGACTTATGTAAATTGAAAATAAGAAATTGAAAATTAGAAAATGCTGATTTTGGACAATTTTGTATGTTATGTAATTTCATAATTTTACAGTGCCTAATACGTCCTAAATAAAGGAATTAATTAACCGAATATACCAAAAAGTGTTAAATAATTTTTCTGTTTAGTGCAAAAAGGTGGGCTTTTTAAACATTTGCTGTAATTGTTAATATCATTGATTAGTTTATTCTTAATTTGTTTTTATTTTGAAGTACTTTAAACAAATTAAAAAAATTCTTCAACATCCTGTATCTTTTTAAAGGAGCATCTTGGTACTAGAATACATTCGGTCAATTTTTTTATTTTGGACTAAAGAATCTTTACTTCAATTTTTTACACTGACTCTATATTTCAAAATATTTATTTATTTTATCTAGTTTGCAAAAGTTACAAATAAATAGTTTTTCACACAATACAGGAGGCCTATCGGTCGCCTGGTTTTAATTAAAAAAAATCTCCCCCTCGTGTAAGGTGCATTAAGGGGTCCGTTAATCTGGCACCGCTAACATAAAAAATTTTTATATTTTTATTATTGACGAATCTTTTGCTAATTATTTGCTAAACAGCACCGCCATCGCAAAAAATTATTCATTTTGATGCAACAATTAATTTGTTTGCTTTTTTGCTAGATAAAGAGCTGTGAACAAAACTGTTTCTTCATGTAGTTGCAGAGAAAGTAAAAATTAAAAAGCTATCACTACCATCTCTGAAACAAAGTTAAATTGAGACTACCATTGTATGTTATTACACTATACAAAAATCTTCAACGAAATTTAAAAATTTTTTTATCTGAATTCGTAAAGTCTGTCTGTTTGACTGCCATGTTCCGGTAGCTTTACAAGACATGTTATATAAAATCAACAGATACATAATCGGTATTTCAATATTTTCGAGATAATCGGGATCTAAAATGGCGATTTTTCTACATAGTGATATCGACTTAGTTTTTTACTGCTGAATACGACTATGAAATTTAAATTTTTATATCTCGAGTAGCTCTCGAAATATTCGATTTTTTAAATTTCGTCATGATCATGCTTGAATGATGTAAAAATTACATTTCATACGCGTTATGTTATAATACAAAATGCATAATAAACAATAATTCATGCAAATTATAAGTTTCAAATGAGATTGGTGGTTTTTAAAAAACGAATTTTCCAAAAACCCTGAATTAAAGATATTCTCTTTTTAATTCTTTTGGTGTTATCCGTTCAAGATTTATTATCAGACTAACTTTATAAAAACATCATGTTAAAATGACAAAAAGAAAATGCTAACTAGGTATATAATATTACATTACAGTATTTTATTCTATATTATATAGGTTGTTGCACTATAACTTGCATTGTATCGTATTCATAGCAAATGCACGATGCATACTATTCGTGCTAAATAAATAAAAACATAAATAAAATAAACAAATAAATCGCGTTACGGCTTCAAAAAATAATATTGACATAGTCAGAAAAATATACAAAAACCCATTCATTCTATTATTACAGTGCATTTTTTAATCAACAGTGCATTTACAATAATAAGCAAATTATAAATATGTCTACTTAATTGCAAATTAATAGCAAATTCTTCTCAATTATTACTATTATTATTATTACTATTATTATTATTATTAATGCAATTCTTTACAACAAAGTAGTACCTTCAGGGTATAACAGTCTTCCTATACATTGGTATCCGAAAATCATAATTCCCAGGTTAAGAGAGATTCAACAAAGTCATAGAGCGGATTATAAAGAAGCGAAAAATACAGAGAAACAACAATAGAACAAGCTACAAGACACTAAAACAATCGAGGATCTCGCAATCGCAAGATACAAACTCATTGGTCAGGTTAGAAGAGAGTAGAATAACCGAGAACCTTGGAATGGCAAGATACGAACTCATAGGATAGGCTAGGAGGGAGTAGAAAAATCGAGGACCTCCGAATCGCAAGATACAAGCCAGATAGCAGGCTAGAAGGAAGTAGAACAATCTAGGATCCTGAAATCGCAAGATACAAGATCAAAAATCAGGTTAGAAGGTAGTAAAATAAGCGAAAATCTTGGAATCGCAAGATATGAACTCATAGAACAAGCTACGAGGGAGTAGAAAAACCGAGGATCTCGGGTTCGTAAGATAGAAAGTCAGAGAGCAGGTTAAAAGGGAGTAAGATACGCGAAAATCTTGGAATCGCAAGATACGAACTCATAGAACAGGCTTGCAGGAAGTAAAATATCGAGGACCTCGGAATCGCAAGATAGAAACTCAGAGAGCAGGTTAGAAGACAGAGAAATCGAGGACTTCGGAATCATGATGCAGAGTTATAGAGCTGGTTAGAATGGAGCGAGAAAGTCGAAGGCCTCGAAACCGCAAGATGCAGAGTCAAAAAGCAGGTTAAAAGGAAGAAAAACCGACGATCTCGGAATCGCAAGATACACAGTCATAGATCAGGTTAGAAGAAAGCAGAAACTTCGAAGATCGCGAAATTGCAAGAGGTAAACTCATAGAGCAGGTTATTGAAGGGCAAGATAACAGACCCCGGAATGTCTAAGGGTTACTTGAAAGCGTAATGAATAAATGGAATAACACGTGTAACTATAGTTTGTTGTTTGAATACTGATAATTAATAGAAGTTATTAATGGAATATATATATATATATATGAAGCATGAAGCATAATTAATTAGATAAGAATCCTATCTATTTTATTTGTATTAGCTGCACATAGAAAATTAAAACTGAAATGATTTTTTTACGGTTTTGTAATTATTTATAATATAAATATTATTGTACTGTGCATATTTTACTTAATAAAATTTCTCATTACAAACACATTCTTCTTTGCTGTCATGCTACATTTAAAGTACCTGTAGTCTAATTTTCGGATTTCTACTTACAATTAGAATTAGATTTTGTAGTTGTTAGATAAAGCGTTTTATTTTTTTACGCAAATACTGTCAAGTAGTACATTCAAGTACACTTTTTTAATGTTTTGCTTTGTTAGTCCTATGACTTTGATTACTAATTAGATATTAATATATATTGCTAGAATAGATTAGAATTTAAAAATATATGGAGGCAAAACTAGCCGAAAGGGAGATCTGAAGAAATAACTAAACTTAGAAATACTGGCATGCACTATAATATAGAGCAAGAAAAATACTTCATTGAAAGAACTAGGACCTTTTTAAAAACAAGAGTCGGAAAAACGATTCAGATTTAAATCTGAGAATGGATGATAGCTTTCTGGATTGTTATAGGAGTGCAAGATCATGGATAACATAAAATTAAATAAAAGCGATCTGTCAAAAAAGTGAAATATGGTTTACAAACTTCTTAAGAACGAAATAATATCGCTAATTTATATCTTAAAAATCAGGTTTGGGTAATCTCAAGAACATCAAATTATGAAAGACAGTACCTGTGTGGCATTATTTTTAATGCAGAAGGCGCAAATTAGCAATGTCGAGGACAAACACGTAGTGTATGAGTAAAGTGCCTTATTCTTGTATTAAAATAAAAAATCTTTCTTTAGTGATCTCAACAACAATTTATACCTAAATAAAGTAAATTCAATGCACTGACAAAGTTCCTAAGACCGATGAATTTCATGTCTCTCATGCTTAAAATCCTAGAAAACAGTTAAATATACACAAGAGGTGGTGTGGATCACTTGGATCAGTAGACTGAAAAAGGTGGCACTAGGAGCTGCAGATGAATTCAGTCTGAGGCAGAATAATACATTTGTTCCTATCCAGTATACCTAGTCAGGGTATTGATGTGGCAGGGGGTTCTATCTTGTTGACAAATTTAAAGTACAGTATATTAGTTATATACCAGCATGATTAAGCCAACGTTAGCATATCTTATGCATATGATTGTCAAGAACGCTGTAAAAAACACCAAAACCAAACTAGCCAAGATCCAGAGTTGGCTTGTTTGGCAATAACAGGAACCGTGAGGATAACGCTGGATCTTGTAATACAAGAGCATGCGAAGAAATCCTTGTACACATTCCAGAACACAGTTAGATTGAGAATGACAGACTCAGGCCATTGTTCAATTGCGAAACGGGTAGGCGACCCTGTTTTTGCCACGAGCTTAAGAGCACACACTTCGACAAAAATTTTTTGGTAGCCATTGACAGGGAGATCTGGAACAACACTAAACCAACTATGCCATCAACCGATAGACTGATCTGGTTTACAAGAGGATAAAAGGCGCCAAATGGCACAGAAGCAGGAGTCTATGGTATAAAGCCGAAAGTGGAGCTCCTATTTCCCTATATGAATACGCCATAGTCTTTCAGGTAGAAGTATATGCAATATTAAGATCCAAAGATAAAAGCCTGGGTAGCTATGTAAACAAATGAATAAACAAACAAGCTGCATTCGAAGGTAGGTGCTGCTGGGGAACGTTTCCTTGTTTCACTGTATGGCTACATACAGTAGAACAAATGTGCCTACGCTCAACCACCTAAGGCACGTTTACTACAAGGTACTGCTGCAATATCGCTACTTCACCACCATCTGCAGCTGCGGCACGGCAGCATTCTATAAGAGTCTACCACCAGGTTCAGCAATGACTGGGGGTAGAAAAAACTGCCAGTGCAATTGTGGATGCAGGAAGGCAGAGCTTTGCTGCTCCAGCATGTGCCTCAACTGCGAGAGAGGCTGCACCAATAACGCAGTGGTGCGCGAGGTCGAAGATGACAAATTAGACATTGAAACCAAGCTGGAAATGGATTGCCCACCCGTTGTACCAGCAGACCCAATGGAAGAATACAATATTTAAAGTAATAAAAACACCCACTAATCCATACATCTATTTTCTATGTTGCAGATGTCGATGAGCAGCCGGACTCTTCTAAAGGAAAGCGGAAATGAATATGAATAATCAATATTACTTTTTTACTACTAATATTACTTTAAGCTCTCAATATCTGTAGATAAAGTATTTAGTAGAACCCAGACTTTCTTTGCCTGATTGATTCTACGCGCGCTAGCAGCGAGATCGTTTATCTCAGATACACAAAATATAGTCAATTACATCACCTTTAATATAATACACAGTCAACATTTGCGTAAAATAGATAGTTTTCATGTTAAATCTACCTACAGTGTCGTAATTCCAGTTATTGAGAGTTTTGGATTTTGACACCCATTTTCGCGACACTCGCTCTCGCGGATAAACTATTAGTCGGAGACAAGAACCTCAAATACATAAAATGTGGGCAATTTTATCCTTTGTAGTTTCATATAGGATTGACTTTCACGTAAAGTGCATAGTTTCGGAGTTATTTTGAAAAAACCGAAAACAGTTCGTTTTTCTTTACGTTTTTTGGGAAAAAAGCTATTTCCCGGGAAAATTCTTGTTGGCAAACCTCTGATTAGTATTCAGTGACCCAAAATACCATATAGTACCAAAAATCAAAATTCCACCAAAACTTTCTTTTATTTTCTACCAAATGCCTGAACTATTAGTTTCTACTTGACAAAGAATCTGTGGCACCGGGTTGCATGAGAGTGGAACTAGAGTAAACCAGGAAAAGCACAATAAGCCTTTTGACTACAGTGTATAGAATCAATAATATCAATAATGTAATGATGATCTAACTTATTTTGCTCTTTAAATCTTCTTCTAATTGTGAGAATATGAGTTTTACTTTCCTTTCTAATTGATTTTTGGCCTTTATTATTATTCTGTAAATTCACCTACTCCTCTATTATGTATAAATAGATTGTTTGCGTGTGGAACAAAAGATGAAAAAATATTTTTTTCTTCTGGTATGAAAAGTACACGTAAATTTTGATGAAAATTTAATTTTACACATTAAAGGGCAATTGCTTAAAATGGTTTGTTTCTTATGAACTGCTAAGAATAAGCGACTTTAAGTTAATTATCTACAGCAAAATATGGAATTGAAGTGTTCATGTCCAACAATCATTAAAAATTACTGTAAATTTTATTAACTTTGTAGTTTGTAGTTTAGTGCACAAATAACAGTAATAACTGAACAATCTGCCTGCAAGTTACTTCACTTGCAAGCAACTATTTAATCTGATTTACTGCACGTTTTTTATTTTATTTTAGTAAGCGTATTTGCTAGAGAAGGAAAAGTTGAAATATGTTGGTTATCCAGAAACTGGTTTTATTATACAATGTGGAGGAAGCGCAAGCCCGAAGAATTATTTTCACATTGTCGTAAGAAGTAATTGTTTTTTGTATTGTAAATGCATACGACTCTACTTTTAAAGTTTTTTCTTACTTTCGAATAATTCTGTGATTGCTTTCCATTACTAATGTTACTGTTAGAGTAAAAAACTCAACTATTGTAAGCACAATAATCTCATCAAGTCAGTCTCATAGCAAAGGTTCGTTTCTCAATGTGTATTAAATGAACATAGCAAAACTAAAATATGCAGTTTCTGCAACATTTCCGGAAAAATCTTAAAAATTAGTATTCTCCAAGAGATGAGATTCTGCAATGGTGATCATAAATGAAAGATTACTATTTAAGAAAGTACTCCAAACTTGTCAGACAAAACTTATGAATCGAACAGTACGAACAGTCACAGAATGTGATCCAAATCGTTAAATTGTGTATGTACTTTTATTACTTCCACATGTAAAATCTCTATGGAACATATCTTACTTCATTCATATACTATCTTAGTTTATATCGTAATTACCGTAAAATATGTCCTAAATAATAAAACACATTTAAGAATCCTGTTCAACTAATACGTGGATTAATTAAAAGAACTACAAATAACAAAAAATATCTTTTTCAAGTTTGAAGATGAGTTGGCCTCAGGACTTACGTTGTGCTTCTTAAGACTACTTCAGATTTTCACTCCCTTGAACCTTATATCAAGCAATGTTGGAAATCTTTTGACCTAGAAGACAAAGTAAAAATAACTGAAATAACTGTCAATAAGAAAAACTTTAATTAACTTAATTCTACAAAATCAATCTGTTCATAAAGGTGAAACTGAACGAGAAAGCATCTGGAAAAGTCTGAGCGGTGTGAACAACTCGATAGACGCGCATAAGATAGACATATATTGTAGTACAGATGTGCAATATGATTTATTAGAAGGTCGATAAATCTAGCACAGACAAATTTTTAGTTTTACAGCAATTTTTACTTAAGGTATCTAAAATAATAAAATACATGCCCAATTCAGAGCTGGTCTATTCAACACAAAGATTATTGTTCCCTCTTCCCCTTCCTTTTCAAAGGATTGAATAAAGAATAAAGAAAAACCATTTTTAGTAGTCAGCGTAAATTGTTCATGCGACCTTTGATAAAACAGAGTTCCTAACAGCAAAATCACTAACCCGCTAAAATATAGCATCGGTTCAATTACAAAAAACAGATTTTCTGGTTTGGTCTTAATTAAAGAGTCAATTTAAGTTCTATACAAAAGCTTTAATTGCACTTCATTACTTCCTGTACTACACATGCATCTTACTTGGCTGTAATCGCTCTAACCAAAATTAAGCGCCGTACTTATAGACGAACGGCTAATTACAGCAGGGGCACTTTTTAACCCCCTTGACTGTATGCAGTTGCATGTACACTTCAGCTTCCTGCTGAGTAAACCTACATTCCCTACTACTAACATTATAGGTATAATAATAATGTAATATACTCGTATGTATGTAATGTGCTGTTATTACACGTCGTTGTTGGTTTTTGTTTTCGTTTTCCGTGATTTTACGTTTGACTTTTGTCACGTATATTAGTTATAGTTTATGTTGTGGAAATAAAGATATGTGTAAACTATGTCTCATATTATTGTCTTTTATTAACATTAATACGATTACATACGCTATAAAACTGCACGTCCTCTTGGTGAAATCTAGCCAAATCTAATTCTATTTAACGAAGACATGTAGAGTAATAGAACAATAAATTCATTTTATTCACAATCAACTTATAATTAGATTTTTATCCACACTTATGAACCGTTTTAACCAACATTTTATCGATCAGTGGAATAAAGTTAATTTATGTTATATTTAAAGTAACACACAGATCCCCGCTTGTTATTTTGACTTCGTTGTCATTGATGCGCACCTTTTTCTCGACATTTTTGAAAATCGTAACATCTGGCACCGTTTTTGTGATTGTGGATAAAACGTTGTATTGCTTTCCTGTTTTAGTTCCATTTTATCCACGTTCTCGCGTTTAAACATTCTTGCGTTGATAAAACGCTGTCTAAAACACTCTTACAATAAATAACTATAATTTGATTAATAAAAGCTAAAACTGTAGATTATTGGGAAGGTATGTTATGAAGTTAAATAATATTTTTTATTGATGTTATAATAATGAATGGTATAACCATTATTGTTTAAAAGATAATCTAAATTTAGTTTTTGTATTCAGGTGAATGGAGTTGGAAAACTTGACTGCATTATACCTATCTAAAACCTCTTTGAAATAAGGTAGTTAGGTGATAGGGCATTGCAGGGCCGGCTGGAAGTTTTGCGGGGCCTAGGGCAGCAAAATTTTGCGGGGCCCTTAAAATAGAAAAAGAAGAAACACTGCTTTTTCAGGCATAGTCTAATTTGTTTATTTTAAACATTAAAAATTAGAAATTTTATTTGTTCTGAACATATCGATACAAAGAATTAATTATTTTTCTCTCAAGGCGCGGGACCCTGGACAGTTGCCCCGCAAACCTGGCTCTTCAGTCGGCCCTAGGGTATTGTAAGGATGCGCCTATGTCTGGTATTCAACGAATGAACTTGTGCTCTAGACATTAATTCAGAATTAAGAGATGTAGAAAAAGATTTAAATGTACTATTAAGAGAATATATGAATTATCCTAATTGATAATTCCAACGATTTTCCACGTTTAGCCAACAAAGTTCATTAATTTTTTGTGAAAACATGATCCTAACAATTTAAATTGCACAACTTATAAACCAACAACACCAATTTTGTACTTTTTGAATACAATACTTGTCACTAGCATCAAGACCAAATAAACAATTTTTTTATTTAATGTAAAAAAGACTAATTTAAGAACGGTTCTAATAAATTACATGGACATTGCATTTTTAGAATTTAAAATATTTATAAGTAAATATCACGGATATTGTAGTTCAGTATAAAGGAGTGATACATTCTGCAACTACGCTTGTTGGGTTGCATATATATAAGGGGGTTAAAAAGTGCCACTGCTTTAAATAGCTGTAACTCACTTGCAAATGTTTTGTCCTTAGGAAGTGAAAACAGACAACACATTTTACAGTTTGGAAAATATAATGCCGTAAATGTTTAATATTTTGTTTTCTGTAGCAGGTAGGTTTGAAAGTCAACCGAGTTTGTAATTTGCAAAAAGAATCTATTTCTTTATGTATAATTTTAAAATGATTTACAAATAATATGATGGAGAATTCTGTTTTAAGTATGTATTAAAAGTATGAATTCTCAACATTATAATTTATAAGCGCAAGAGACAAGAGTTGTATTACTGGGTAAACGCGGGTGTACGCCGTATACATATAAAAATAAGATTTAAAAAGTGTATAGGTAAATGCAAATTCAGAAAATACACAGGTATACTGGGGCCTCTTTCAGTAACGATTATTTCAAAGAACTTTAGTTTTTTAATTTTAAACTTCGGAAAAGAGGATTTATTGACGTTACCTGTTGGCTTGAGAATTCATTTGTTTATTTCATTAATTTCATTTTCATGTTCCAGTTAATGACTCACTGCAGAAAACTGACATTTTATGTGTATACTTACCTACCCAAAGTATAATGCTTTAGCAATACAGCACTGCTCATAACAAAATCACACACTGTTTTGCCTTTATAAATTTTTTACCTAACTTTAATTTTTTAAAAAGTTTTTACTAAACATTCTGTGAATTTGTGACGACTTGCCCCTAGAAGAATTACAAAATAAAGTATATTAAATAATAAAATAATAAATAGTTACACTTCTTAATTCTGTAATGAATCGAGAAATACAAAATAATGCAAACAATGATAATATTAATAAACGGCACTAAAAAATCACAAAAAACTAAAACAGTAAATATATTAAATAATATAATTAATTAGCAAATTTTAAAACTATACATGAGATAAATGGGTTTTGATTATTACAACTTAAAAACTAAAATAATCTAAACACATAATATACAAATAAATAACTAAAGTTTCATTTATATTTTGTGATCCAATAAATTTTACTTCGAAGTTGGCCTTGTAGAGAATGAGTTATGAATTCTAAAGAATTACGTGATCCCTGCATTCGGGAAACTACATTTGTTTTTCTTAGAGTACACATTCCTCAAGAGTTTCCTAATTTTATAAATTTCTTCTTGTTTCTACCAGTGTTTACACACGATAAGTATTTGTTGTTTATTGTTAAAATCTAACAAATTTCTTTTGTGTCATGTTTTTTATTAGGAATGTATTTATTTTTAAAAATGAATAAAGAATAAAGAAAAGTTACAAAAAAGTAGGTGTAGAATTCCAGGATTAAGTTTTTTTTTCTACTTCTTAAACTCAAACCAAGGCCCACTCTTACATTCGTTGGTTAAGTTTATCTAGCGAATTATCGCCATGGATATAATTGTGAATTTCGCAATTGTATCTGTGACAATAGTTTCCTAGATAAATTTAGCCAAACGTTGTTCAAAATTTGATCCGACATTTAAACTAACAATCATTTATTATTTTATCTACTTATAGCGGATTAAGCATTTTTATTATATATAAAAAAGACCTAACCCATTACAAATAATTAAAACTTATAGCGGATCTTTGCCCCTTGATAACTTTATCAACAAGATAGTAGACTACACGTACAGTTTTTATGACAATGATTACTTTGGTATCTATCCAGCAGATTTATCGAGCGATGAAAAGACCGGGTCTTAATACCATATACACATCTAATACAAAATAACATACAAACTGCTCTAGTTGTCTATCATTCTATACGTGGCCAAATTCAAGTTGGAAGTTTTTGGAGCACAGAGTATAATACTTTAGGTTAGTATCTAAGGTAAAAGCCATTATTATCGATACATCCCTGTAAGCTCCACGGTATAGATAAGACCAGATTTTTGCAAAGGTGTTCAATTGGGTTCAAGTTTGGGGACTTCGTGGGCCATCTCACTACCTGAATATCTTCATGTTCTTCAAACCAGTCGCGAACTATCCTTGCCGTATGCACCGGTGAATTATTGTGCAGAAAGACAATATTATTATCAGGATAAATTGCCCGCACGGTCGGTAGCATTACGTTTTCCAGCAGATCAACGTATTCTGCTGAGGTAAAATGGGGACTGATTCTCACAAGTTCGACAGGTCCAGCATTGGACATCCAACCCCAACAACCAAAACTTATGCAACCACTTCATGTAATCGGCTGGATGTAGTTTCTATCGTATCGGGTATTATTGGACCTCCACTATATCTTCCTGTAATCTTCAGATGAGCAAAACACTTTTTCATCGCTGAAGATCACAGTCTCCCAATTCCATTAATGTGATTCTGCGCAAAACGAAGGCGCTGGTTTGCATGCGCTTCCGTGAGGTCAGGTTTTCTAGCCGGAATCCGACTATAAATCCCGTTCTTATGCAGTATCAAAATCACAGTATCTGTACTACAAGAAAGCTCTAACTGATCCCTTATAGTAGTGGCCGTTGTAAAGGGTTCCTCGGCCGTCCATTGGATGGCGGCTTCCTTTTGATTTTCATTTAGAATATATCGTCGTCCCGTTCGGGGCTTGTTCATTAATGGCCTTCCCTTTTCTGCGCTTTCTTGATGCCTCCTGATCCATCGATTGATTTGCCTTACCTAGAATTAATAGTTGCGAATTATACTGCATAACAAATTCGTGAGTTTAATGTGCTGCAGCTTAAAACACTATTTCATTAACTAATTATAAGTGTAATATAGTTTATTAATACCCACTTACTGATAAATCCACACGTTCCGGTATTTCATGTTTTGGAACTCCAGCTTCCCACATGCTAATGATCATTCCCCTCACTTCCAGGGTTGAATCGTGTTGACCCAATAAACGTGGCATACTTTAAGCTTTTATTAAAGATAATAAACTTAATTTCTAACAATATACTAAATATCTAAGAAATTCTTTCACTGTAAAGAATTACACCGGCGAAATAACACAAAGTGGTAAGAAAATAAAAATGTTACTGCAGGATAACAATAAGTTTCGGAAGTGTAACAAAAGATTTTAAAACTTGGGAGATGGTAATTTAACAACAGTTAAATGACTCATAGAGACATACTTTCAAAAAAGAATGTTGTGTAAATTTATTTAAAATCGGTTTCATCTAAACGTAGTAATACCTATTTACCTATTTTGTTAATTTCAGAAAAACTCTTATTTTCATACTTTTTAAAGATCGAAATATCAATATTATGTAGAGTACTTAATTATAAATATCAATATTTATTGACTATGGGTTAATAAAAAGGTGAGAGTCATAACAGGTTTGGAAATAGAAAAGCAAAAGGGATCGTAAATCTTTCCAAATACTTTAAAATTTCTCATTCATCATTCCTGATTGTATTTACCGACCTGGTCATATCTTCGTCTTTACTTTACAATTTCTTTAGAGGACTCATTTCTTATTGTGTTTACTACTTTCGTCCCTATCTAATTTATATTTCTGTCAGTTGCATTGAAAACTGCATTTCGTAGCTTAAACCTTTTTTCTCGTTGCTTGGGACAAAACATTTGCAAGTGAGTTTACCTTTCATTTCAAAATTCTTAAAACAATATACGCCTTGAGAATATATGTATCTAAGAACCAGAGACTACTTCTCTTGTGTTGTTTTTGAGTCCGTCTCCTTCCGTGGTCTAGTTAAACATAAACAAATGATTGGATGAGACTGGGGTCAGACCGTGTCAGTACGCCCTCCAAACTAATGTAACTAAATTATTTATTATTACATTTGATTTTCGGGTTGAAATTTCCATTTCTCTTTATCAATCTTTGCGGGGCCATATCTGTGTGCCCTGGTAGTCTTATCACTGGCTGAAAGACCTAGGTAACAGCCGGAATTTTGTAAAAAAATGTTTATGCAACCCATCTTGCTGCATGCTTTTTTTCTTTCTATGGCTAACGTAGCAATAACTACAGACTACGGTTACGAAGAATTTTTCGGGCTAAAGAATTTGTGGAGGGTACAGGTTGGTTTCTAGAATATTAGAAAAGTCATTCAAAGATAAATAAATAAACATGTTAGAGTTCTGAGTTACCATCATGATAAAGCATACGACCTAAACAACATAATAATAGTAAACAATAAGTAATGTAACGAACAAATAACCAAGATAATAAATATGAAATTGATTATCTAATTGTAACACAACAGGCCAATTTCAATCTGAGTTCATTGAAAAGAAAGTAATAATAAAATTGTGACCACCTTACCATTGCTTTTCAAGAAATTTCAAACAACCAACTTATTTTAAAACTGCATTTTTCAGAAATTCTGAATATTAGGACTAAAACTTTCAAATCAACGACTATTTGACAAAAAAGAAGCCACAAAATTGAAATATTAGAATAAAGCCATAAAAGAGTTTCTAAATTCTAATAGGTCCTCACAAATCTCTTAATTTACAACCTCTTTTGTTCACTTACATTTCAGTTCTACCTGCTGCGCTTCCCGTATACTTCGGCGTTTGTTTCTTTTTGGCGTTATCGCAAAAATGAAAATATTTTTCTCACGGTACTAAATACAACTCACAGCAGGAATGTTGTTTTAGATAGATTTCTACAACTGCACTTTTAAATTTAGAATAGGCCATACTTCTGCTAATTAAAAGGGTTCAGCATCTTTCGCCGCAAAATTCGCTTTCCTTATTTATAGGTACTTCTCTTTTTATAATATCCTAGTCTTAAATAATGACAAACGGTCTTTGTGTTGCAATGTAATTGAAACATTACAAAAATAAAAAACTAGATAAATAAACTAGCAAAATTGTCTCTGTATGTTCAACTTTATTATGATAATGTTAAAAAAATCTCACAACCACGTGTGTTCTTTCCTTTATGTATGTTCTTTAAATAAATTATATTTTCTTAGTTTGGCGGAATAAGAAAACACAAGCAGGTTAAGGTTAATATGTTTATTTATTGTAACTGAATATAATAGTGAATCGTTATGATATATACGGATTAATTCTTTACATCATGTTGCTTATACGGTATTTAAAAGTAAACCTTACGAACGTATTTATAGGTCCGCGTGCAAGAACCCCCCTAAAGGGTCCGTACTTGGAATTGTCTACCTAAAATTTCGCATTTCTAATCTTTAGATTTTCGTGGAAGTCTTATTCTCTGTTTTGAACACATTCTTCTATTTCACAGAATTCTTTACAATGTATTTTGAAACGTTATTTTCGGGCGAGTGCAGTACCTGACCACAACGCAAGGGTTTGCAGTGAACTGACTGCATATTATAACGGGACTTCATCCCTTATTATTGTATTACCTGGTTGAAGATATAGGGCTCAAAAGTAAATGTGCTTATGCTAACCAAATACATTGTTGGTTTTTAGTTGTCTTTTCTCCTCAACCAACCAAATATTAATAGTAAGTGTATACGCGAAACAGTAACTCACAATCCAACAATGAGGTATTCAAATAAAGACAAATAAAAATATATCATGATTTTATATTTGGACATATCTTTTAATTCTAAATAGCTTTTCTTGATAATATATTATTTTATTTTTTAAATAAAGGGTACTTTCCCGTTCCCAAGAAACAGGGCCTTCTTTCGTGCCGTCGCATATGCACAGAAATAAGAAAATTAACCTCAGTAAACTTAATGTTAAATGACCAAAACTTGGTTCGAAACTAGGTTGTATTCTAGGATGAAAATAGATTCAAGTTTGATCCAAAAAAATAAATAGAAAAAAGGATAATGTCAATCAGCCTTTACTCATCTTAGCGACATTCAATTTTTTGTATTTTCCCCGTATGCTATATGACTTACAGCGATTTTGATTTCAGGCGTGCACTAACTTTCAGTAGTTAATTTAATTCGTTAAAATCTTTCTCATTTGTTGCAAACACACTGCATAAAGAAGAATTTTCTCGCAGCGGCATCATTGTTTATAATTACTATGATAATGGCAACAGGTATTTAAAGTTACGTGAAATTCCCAGTTGCAAGAAAAGTCACAGCCATACATACACATAAAAATTAAAAAACATATGCCATTACAATGTAAATGCTAATAAAAAAAATAATAGTATTTACTTTGTCTGATAAATAAATAAATTTATCATTGGTCAAGTTTTGCGTAATTTTATTTCTCGCCATTTTATGGCGTTTTGATTCGTAGGGTCGAAATTATTTGAAGTAGAATGTGTAAAAAACAATTTGTATTGTACACAAAATATTTTTTTGTGTCCTAAAATAACAGCCCTTTAAGAATAAAAGTCCTTATTGTGGTAAAAATAAATATACAATAAAATCTTACTGGTGGAATATGTATTTATTCAAATATATTAAAATTTTGTAGCTTTGGAGTCGTCATTTGGGTTGCATAAGAACGCAGGAGTAAGATTATGTGTATAATACATTTCAACAGATTTATAAGCACGATCTATGGTGTCACAAATTCACTTGTAACTTGCAAATTTGCAACAAAGTAGAATGAGCTCCTAGAGCATCCTAAAGGATTTAATTTATTAGGTTATGATAAAAGGAGAAAATGTAGAATTGCCAAGAAAAATTAATTTTCATAGTGCCTAGAAAGTAATGTGTGTGTAGATCTAATAAATTCTTTTTTGTAATTACATATCAATTAAAATTCTAGTTGGGGAATTTTGAATAATATTCACATTTTTCTTTCAAGATCATTCTAAGTAGATCCTGTAAAAGTAACATTACATTGCTGTTTATTGTTGCTATTATTATTTAATAGATGCAAAAAGTAAATACATAAATATGCAGATTACACATTTACATTACACCTAATTTTACAAAATGAGTCTTAATACAAATATCCAGTTCCCAGAAGTTTATCTCTACAAAACTTGTTCCTTGGACTTCAACAGCCTGCCAGTCTGCAATGTAGCAAATGTATAATTTACTGTGTCAATATTTAGATTTCTAGACCTACAGATTTTATAATAATACAAATTGTAATGTAGGTAAACCTTTAATGAAAGGAAAACAGGGGTTTACATTTAATGTTTCCAGATTCTAAATAATTTTTTTTAAATTTAAATATTGATTTATGGCATTATAAAACATGTTTGTGAATGGATTCTACTTTTGCACTACACTCAGAGTATACTTACAGTTGAAAAGGAGAAGTTTCTTTTATTTGTTGATAGAAATCATTAACATCTTAGAAATCATATGTATTTTAATCGGACAAGATTATAGAAGAAATTGGTTAATTTGGAAAATATCTTGTTTTTGATTATTGTCCGAGCATTTCTGTAATCAAAATTAGTTTATTCATGCTTATTTCATTCCTTTAAAAGAATGTACAAAAAAGCAAATACTCTGCTATCTCACTGGTCAGAGTTGAGCCAGTTTTATACTTTCACAAATAAATCATTTCATGTGCACTTGGACAATTACATTCATCCTCAAGAAAATAGCATAACATAAAACCTATGTGTAGTAATCTTCGTAATTGTGGACACCACATTCTATGTGATTGGAAATAAATAAACTTCATTATTTAAATGAGAAACAAATTGTTAAAAGCGGGTTTTCATTACTAGATTTTGTATTTGACTTTCATCTTGACTAGATCAATTTGATTTTTAGTCAAAATAAAATTTGATGGTTTGATATTTGTCAGCTTAGATTATAAAGTTTTAATCGTCAGTTGTCAAGCATTGCTAATCGTTGTTGAGATGCTTAAATGTCGGAAATCGTATACAAAATCAAATGAAAAAGGATAACATTCTTTTCTTGAAAAATTGAATCATTTATCAAATGGTATAACTCAAACTGAAGATTGAGAAATGTAAAGAGCCAAATTGACAAAATCAAATGTTAAATCTAATAATGTAAACCAGATTTAAGCAACAACAAGCTTGTGTTATTATTTTAGATGAGGATGAAATCCGAGTGTAAAATAACTCATTACATTCGAGTCAAATACAATAATTTATCCACGACTATTAAAGAAAAACAAATTCAAAGGTGTTGAATAATAGGCTCATTATTCAACAACTTGATGTCACTAGTTAAAAAAATTATACATTTCCTACTTGTACAACAGCTTTTTTGTTAAAAAAGAGTGAGTGTAAATTATGACATCAAATTAAGTTACACAAATTGAATTAAAAATTAATGAAAATTCAACATTGAACGTTAATGTTAAACTGAATATTATCACTATTATTTTCCACAGTACAAAACTGTCTCCATGTAACTACAAAAAGTAAAAGACGTTTTATTTAGTTCATTATTTCGAAGTTGTTGAATTACAATATGTTTACAAAAATTGAACCGAGTTAACCTGATCAGTCAGAATGACCATGGAAACAATCATTAAAACAATATTATATTCGCTGTAATTAAAAATGATCAAGTTGCCTATAGAAATTAAAATTTGACAAACAAAATAAACTTTTGTAACAATAGGTTATTTACAATAATTGTAGTTTTGACGTTTAGATTAGATAAAGGAAGTAACTGTCAAGATTTTGCAATAAGACAAAAAATAATTTTAAAAACTATAATTGCTTTTGTAACAAAATTCTATACAGTTTTGATAAATTTTGCAATATAAATCTTAAAAGTCATATAAATTTAACAAACATGCTCATTATTAGTTAATACACAATCAACTTAATTTTTATAATTCCAGTCATTATTTTAATTAACTTTAACTATATTTGAATACTTTTAAAATATTATAGATCAAATCTATATTTAAAATAAAAATATAGCAGTTTTAGGTTATATTAGTCCTATAATGAACATTTAAAGTTAATAGTTATTACTATCGCTCTATATAATCTATAAATGAAATTAAACTATTTTATAATATACACTTACATAAAAATATTACATTCCATATTTTATCCAACACATTTCGCACAAATTCTAATCCGTTTTCAGTCTTCTACGTTGACTTTCGCAGTTAACCTACACGATTCCAAACAAGTTCCATTATTCAAATAATTATAAAGGTTAAATTTGTAAAATTAGTTTCAAACCATATTTTAGACAGCAATATAATTTTCTTTTATTTACCTATGTTGTATACCTTGCGTATAAAAATTTATTAGCACTTATATTATGATTAAGCTAGAAAGCTAAGTAAACATTACCCATATGAAACTACCTATAAAGTCTGCAATAATAATAAACACCAACTGCTACATTTTTCATTGTAATCCAACATTTTCTTTTTATTGTCCAATTTTCTAGTAATGATTTTCCAATATAGGCAACCAATCGCGCATTATGCCAATTTCCACTATTTTTCTTCAATTTATCCTTTTTGGAAAGAAAACTTTACTACCATAAATGTTATTCCTGTAACATATTCAAAATACACATTTTTTCATTACTTTTTAATAACTGATATTTAAAGATTTTACAAATTATTTATAGATTTATCTTTAAAAACAAATCAGTTGGGAGTTCTACAACCTCGCCAAGCAATAAAAGTGAAAAATCTACACTTTCATAATAACACCGATGATAATACGAGTAACCTTAAAAACGGTTCGTAAGTGACACATTTTCACACTTGAATGGCATGGAGAAGTACAGTTACAACAATTTCACTTTTCAATGCACAGATAACCATTGTGGATGTTAGTCGTGTTGTTGTAATTTTCTTCCGTTATTTTCCCCACTACATTACAACAAAGCGCCAGTGTATCCGACCATCACCGGAATAATACGGCTTTTTACGAATGTAGCTCTGTATCGTGACGTCACATAATTAGAGTAAATACAAAGTAGACGATGGTGCCAGAGGCGTGCTGTTTGTAATACGGTGTGATAATTGTGATTTTTAAAATGGATAACAGTGCAGTTCAGGTAAAAAATTATAGTAAATATTTCTTATCTTACATGTAGATACGTTATTATTTTAAATTATTAAAAAACATTAAAAATTAATTATTAAAAATTAAAAATGTTATTAAATATTAATTTTAATGTTAAAATTTTTATTCCGCATTTACAACGTGTAATGCTCATTATCAAAAGCGCAAGGTCAGATTAACTTTATTTATCATCTGCATTTTTTTCATAATCAATTATAAATTTTGAGAAAATTACATTTTTAATTAAGTCTATTTGAAATTTCAGTCATACATACCGATTAATTTAATTAAGTTGTTTGTTAATCCGGATTATTAATTGTGTAAGGTAAATAGCTAATTTATATATTTGTTTACATATTTGCTCTTTATAATTAATATTCGAATTTTATCAAAGTTTCAATTATGTTAAGTAAATAAACACAATATTATAATAAATTATGCGCATATCTCACCAAGGTATAAAGTGAAAGAAACCAACATTTACTTTTTGTTGATGATAAAAGAAATCCTGCCAGATATAAACAACCTTATGCGCATTCTTTTCGTACAGGAAAATAAGATGATTGCTAATGTTGTATTTTATTGGACATATAAAAATAGCACGCATTAAAGAAGAATGCATGTTGGATATTTTATAAATAGCACGGTCCAACAAAACCAAATTACAATGAAATGGACAAATTTAAACGTAAATATGCGAACGTTGCCAATTTCAAAGTTTCTGTTGTAATTTTTTCCTTTTTCTCTTTAGTTTCTTTTTTGTTTCTAATTGATTTGTTTTGTTTTTACAGTTGGTCGGAAGTCCATGTGGTCAGCATGGGCCGTATACGTTTTATAAAGCGTTCAAATATATAAAAAATGGATTAAAACGAATAGTGAAGTTAAGTGAATTTTTCTTTGTAAAATTGTGGAGTGATTCGGACTTGGTGTGTATTGGTGAATTACAGTTATTATGGGCTGATAAAAATAGTGAACAAGTGTTGTCGAGTTTACGTCTTTATTTCTTGCCAGAAAATACTCCGGAAGGCCGGATGGACCATGGTGAGGTAAGTGAAAGAGATAATTTATTATAATCGTTTTATACGCGTATTCAATTAAATTATATTTTAATATTTTTCATTTTTAATTTCTGTGTTTTGTTTAAAAAATGAATTAAATTAAAATAGACACGCACGAAAAGTCGAACGTGTATTACGAAAACTAATAAATAAATGTATAGGTTCAATTTTATAAGGATTTGCAATTACGAGCCTCATTTAATTATAAATAAGTTTTTCTTTTAACTATTTTTAATGTAAATGAAGCCTTGGAACTCGTGATTCGAACCACCAGTTTTAGGAAGCTCCTCGGTTTGTTTTTCGAAACTCCGAACGTTTCCGTGTGAAATTGAAAATTTGATGGCCGCTTATTTCTAATTGCGAACTAAACTCACTCTATTCGAGCAGTACACTTGAGCCGGTTTACAAAGATTATCCCACTCTAGTTTATGTTTCTCTTTCTACTTTATATTTGACGTTATTATTTCTGTACGTATGAAACTTATTGTTGTAGTTAAAAAGCCAATTTATTGCTTTAATATAAAAGCGATGCAGCTTTTGAAAAATTGCAGCATCAATTTTGCGAAACATTTATTTTTTTACTAATTCTTTTTTATCGCATTTGGATCGATACGTATTCCCTTCTGTTTTAATCACATTTTAACGTTGTTTACTTACAAACACGTAAATAGCAGAACGATAGCTTTATTCCTCCTTCTTTTTTTCTTGCTTAAGAAAATCCTGATCAAGAATTCGTATTGGCTTGTCTCTTCCGTGTTGCACAATAATTATGCTCTATTTTAATATTACACCGTATTTATATGCTACGGTAAGCACTTTTACTTCCCACTGCAAATAAAAACAAATTTCCCTTGACAAAAATGCAATAAAGCAGTTAAATTTAATTTGCCTTTATCTCAAAACACATCTATCGCTTCCAAAATACCATCAAAACTTATTTCCTACTCTCTCGAATCGTACGTAATTATTAAAGGAATTCAAATATGCACATAATAAAACATTTGTTTCTATTGTTCTCGCTGAATTGTTATGAATCATTTTCTTTTTTTATTTTTAAAATTAGGAAGTTTTATGTATATGTACTGTTTATTCGAGACGTTTAAATAAATTGAATATAAAATGGATAATGTAGAAAATTCCTTAACAAAATCAATTTTCCTGTTTTTTCCCTTTTTCTTTCTTTTGTATATTTTTTGTAAATTTTAAGATGTCTGGCTTTTAAAGATTTTACTTTTAAAAGAAAACTTTTGCAACCCCTAAAATTGAATATTGAATATAAACTGGCAGACAGGGTCGGAATAAAAAGTTTTGATCATTTTTGTTGTGTAACTGTTTTTCTTATGTGGATAAACATGAAAGTTTGAAGATGACAGTAATAAATTTTAATAAAGGGTGTTTTGAAAGTAAAAAACGAAACTTTTTTATTTATAATTTGTGATGACATATCATTGCAATTATAATAAGAAACGAATCGATTATGATACGGCTGGATGTATTAAATATAAGCGGTATTTCCCTTTTTATTTTAAATGCAATCGCATTTTATAGACGTAACGAATTGAGATGATGCACGTTCGAAAATAATTTTAATAAATAAATTATAAATTAGTAAATCACTAGAATTACTTATAACTTCGTTAGAGATTTCTATTGCCGCTCCTGAAAACATATCAATAATTTCGAGCTATTATGTATTAAAAAATGTGGGAATTTCAAGAAAAAAAGTTGGAAAAAGTAAGTATAGAGTAATTCCCAATGATTACGAAACGTGCAAATTAAATCTTATCAGAAACAGGTTTATACTATACGTATCTCTGTTGGTACAAAACAAACCTATGTTAATAATTTAATCAATATCAATTTCAATTTGCGCTCCAATTTTCCCAATTTCTGATTTCTCATACTCCGTAAGGATGAATGGAACCATGCAAACCAGAGGCGTATCAAGGCGGTAGTATTGGGGTAATTGCTTGTATTGTTAATATTAGCGAAGCATGTATTTTCCAATTTAAAATGTTTATGCTACGTAGTTTGTACCCTTTTTACATTTAAAAATTCTCTTTATATTCCTCTATAATAAACTAATCATCATTTCGTGGCTGTTGTTTTAATGCCTCTTTTTATTGGAAATATGATTTCAACGACGATTTGTTTGTAGTCTGCAATCAGGACTGATTGTGGCAGTTTGTTGTCGCTTATTTTGCAGGGGTGGCCCAAATGTTAATCGGTTTAATGCGATTAGATTAAAGTGAGAGAATTCCAACCCCTGCTTATGAAATTTACTATTCAGATTTTAGTCCAATTTTTTGTTTCAACCATTTTCTATTCCATTTATTAATATTGACATGTTTTTATACAGATTTATTAAGAAATGACTCATAAGAGGGATGAAGGAATGAAAACCGTAACACGTTGTTGCTTTTTAATAAATGTTTCTACCTACTCCAGGGAAATTATTATTTTCTATTTAAGTTAGAATTAATTAAATGTCATGTGATATCTTCAATGTCTCTTAGATAGTGCTGATATCCAGTAATCATAAAAAGAGAAAATATAGAAATAATACACTTACATTTCTGCTTGGCTTGATAAGCCACCGCAAACCGTTTATCATCGCGCTATCGCGTTCTTCTCGCTTTTTTTTTATTCTTATCAGGTCTTCGATACTACAGAAGGATACTTGATTAATCATTCGTCACATTTGTGGTTACATGTGAGGTAGGACCTTTGTGCTTTCCTTACTCCAGGGCTAGCGGCAGAGTTAAATCTGTGAGGGCCATAACGGGGTTCAAAGTCTGACTTCGTGCTTCAATAACTTTTTTAAAGTAAACTAACTACGAACATGGATCGGGTGCACCCTAATGCAACGGCCACCTGCGGTGGCTCAAAGTCGAGCTTCGCCCTTCATTAACCGTCGTTAGAGAGCTATCCTCTTTTACACTTGTCCTCTATGCAGTGTGTGAGCGCAGAAATTGGACGATTTAAGATCTAAAGTTGACTTTGAAGAAAAATTGTAGAAAATCTAGAGAAGCATGGCGCAGCGGACCATCAACAACTAAAACATGAAACACAACTAAGTATGTCAAGAATGTTCTGAATTAAACTACCTTATATTAATATTGACGCCAAATAAAGGCACGTGTCCAATTAGATCCTCTTCGACAAGCCTATCTGTCAAATGTATGATTAGTTATGGTGGCTAGATTATGCTTTTCGATCAGTTTGCCGTTTTGATTAAATAACCCAAGAGATTCTTCTTGAATATGGTAGTGACTATTGCGATGCCACAAAAAATCTAAAACATTCAAGCGTGGTTAATTCTAAAAGTGAGGTTATAGTATATCAATGTTCATTCTGAAAAAAAATTGGAGAAGAATTTGCGATCCAATGACAAATAGGATTTTGAATTTATGTTAATCTTGGAAAGCTTGGAAGGACTGTAATAGAAACGTAGTAAATGCTGTGGAAAGTTGGACAAGTGTTTAAACTCTTAAATCACCCAGGGAAGAGGTGTAACGGAGAAACTTGATTTGAGTTTCGAGCTGTAAAATATTCGTAAGTGTTTTGGCGTTGTATAACTTAGTTCTGCCAAGTTGACCCACCTATGTTGTAGACTGATTTCCGTTAATTGTTATTCCTGGCAAGTTTTTTTGGTAAAAAGTGTAGTTAAAGTAGCAGCATTCTGATAAATACATGAAAACGATTGCATTAATTTTTCAATTAATTTCTTATTAAATATTCGTTGTATATTTGAAATCTTGTTAGAACAAAGACATTATTTCAACTCATTGAATGCTGTAAAACAATTGCAGTTCATGGTTTAGAATTAACAATCAGGTGGCTGATACATTTATTAAAAAGTAAATTCATTGTAAACAGATCATCATGACCTCAAAATATTTCAATTGAAAATTTAATTTGTTTACTAATCGAGTTCTTTCGAAACCTGAAGATAATACATAGTTAATTATACAATAACGGAAACAAAGGTAATTCTTTTTATAGTTACAAAAAATAATTTACTCAACAAGATTGGAAAAACGAAGTGATGGAAGGAGGCATTCACGAATGAATTTACACAAACGCATCCATAACATTGTCAAGTTTCTTCAAAGAAACGAAACAAGTGGTAGAACTTATAGTAGTCTTTAAAAAACATTTTTGTGACTTGGTACTTTGCATCAGACGATATAGATTTAGGAACAGAGAAATTCGGTTACGGCAGATTTCTGACTTGTGATAACATGCTACAACATATATTAAACACGATGATGCGATGATGGAAATTCAGAGCTATCTTCAGTCATGTAAATATTTATAAAATAAGACAAAAACTTGGATTTTGGATTTTTGTTTAAGAATAGAATTCATATTAATAAAAAAATGTAAATACATTATAAATTATAGTTTGTGTGTTTTTTTTGCAAAATTTGCAGGCGTTTACTCGTTGTTTTTTCTAGAAATAAATGAGATAATCATTTCTTAATCATATTCAGAGCATCTCCTAAATGTATTTCTTGTTGTTTTCTTCCATTAGTATTTCTTAACAACATAATAGTAGGAGTTTTAAATAATATTTAAATTAATTGAAATATCCAACAATAAAAAAGTTGAAAAATGTGTTATTTCCTGTTCGTCTATAATTAAAATAATTATTATCGGCCATCCTATTATATTTAAACAATCTCCCATGTTGGCAGTAATAAATAAAATTGTGTATACACGTACTATTATTTTAGAATAATAATAGTAACAGTAATAAAAAGTGTTATATTTGCAAGAATATGTAGTAGAAATGTATTCTCTTTTTCTAAAATAATGAATCATTAATTTTTATACGTTGATGACGTAAACGAAAAAAATTTAATAACCCATTTATTATAAAATAACTGCCAATTCCGGTGTTTAATTTTATTTATAGAACTACTTGTTTGTGAATATCTTAATAATATATTTTAGTTAGGTATTTGAAAATCTTAATACCTGATTTTCATTATTAAGAGCATATTAATTTAAGAAAAGATAGATACAGAGAAAAACACGAAAAACAAATTAATGTTGCAGATATTTAAACTGAATCCTAATATGAAGGAGGTCTTTAAATCATTCTCAAGGTGATTTAGATTTACGTAAAGTAAATGGCTTGTTTATTTTTTTCTTTACACTTAATACTTTTGTTAAACTTTCTTATCCAAAAATTTTATTTATTTTAGTAAGTTGACAAAAATTTGTTTTGTGTGGGTGAATGAGTTACAGAAAATGAAGCAAAAAGATGCCTAGTCATTTTATTCATTTGTCCGTTTAATGTGACAATACTTCCACAAAACGCTTTAATAATAATCAACAAAATTTTCATTTTGTTATTTAATTTGAAAAAATTGTCTTTGTTAGATTTACCAAATTTCTAATAATGTGAAAATACATTATTTTCTATGTTAATTAAATTAGTGCCACTATTCGTTTTTCTTTTGTTTAAAAAAATGTCTGTTGTTACAAAGAGTACAATTAAGAAATGAATTTCAAAATTCACTTTTAGACCCACTAACTTCATTTTATTACTTGCTTTTTAGATGTTAAAATAATCCCTTGAAAACCTACCTAATTAATAATATAAAAAAAGATAATGTGACAATGTGCATTAATAACTATTGTTTGGGCGGATGATTGTATTCGGTGTTCTATGTTAAGAAGACCCGAATTCTAAACGTTCTATTGAACTTCAATGAACCATTCTTTGAATTTTTTATACTGTTTTATATTATATCTATTTATGGGTCTACGTCTTATCTTTTGACTTCCCTCTATTCATAAATTCAAATAAACTTTTTGTTCATTAGTATATTACGTAATGAATAATTGCACTGACATATTCGCGTTTATTATTAGGTAACAAGAAAGTGGAACTTTGAACTGTATCAATGTTCCTAACTATTTATATTGATAACATTTTTAGTTAGTATTTCTTGTAGATTAACACCTAGTCCTAATATAATTATTTATTTTAAATTAGATCAGCTTATGATGGCTTAATTTACTTAAGTTTAAAAAGTCCAAAGAAATGTTCCTTTATGCTATCGTTTGTCAAGAATGATATTTGTTTTAGTCAGAGGACTCAACTTTAATGAATTTCGTTTACACACCATCAGCGGAAAGGAAGAGAACCTCGTGCAGAGGAACATGAAAGTGGACTTTACTACTCATATCAACTAGCAATTAATTTCTGTAATACTTATGTTCATTAAACCATATACTATTAGAACATTTTACCAACTACAAAATTCTGAGTGAGTTTGGTTTTTGCAGTAGCTATACTCGAACTGTCTTGCCTACTTCACAGTATATCCAGATTAATTTGAAAAAGCACCAAAGCCAGAACAGTTTTAAGTTAGGCATATCTGTATGTAATATACACCAGCAGTGAAGTAACTGACTCGGAGCAAACAACTAATGAGATGCAAAAACTATCTGGCAAGATTATAAGTGAGAAGTACAAACTCATAAAATGTGTAAATAGACACCAAAGATTAGTTGAAGAAACTGGACCGGATCCTTGCGAAGCTTCTTTTTTGCAGAAAAATGATTTACATAGACGATTTGAGAATGTATACTATATAGGAAAGATTGAGCAGGCCGAAGGCCAATTAGGTATGGTAGAACGATCAGAAGCGGATTTAGGTTTGATTGCGCCCTAGGCCTATTTTGATATGGCGCCTTTTTTGATTTTTAAAGGTGTGTATAAAATATACAGGGTGTCCCGTAAATACCAATAAAGCTTCAGGTAAACATTTCTATGAGTGCTTATTGCAAATATGCAAAAAGAAAATTTCTCCTCGGGTTAGTTTTCTTGTACAAGTGGTCAGAAGTTAACATCTTTAACACTAAATAAACAGAAACCAAAGAATCGAATCCAAATGAAGCCATTACGAATTCAACAAAGGAATCTGTTGAAACAACAACTTATCATTGATAAAGCACAGAACTGTTATATTTTTCCTTTTGAAGATGCTGTTAAAAATTAAATTATTACCAAAAAATAGATATGACAAACATGCAAGCCTTGGGTGTACTGATAAATCCAATGAAATTAGTTGCCAGCAATTCTTTCAAGTTTTGAAAATTTTATGGTTCATTATTACGGGAATAAAATTGATAAATCTTTTGATTTCTTGCGATACTTTGGTTCCTGTATTCGAATAATTTTGTATTTGCCTGCAGTAGCGTTGCCAAGTTAAAATTTCTTTTTTTGGTTCGTGTGACAAATCTAAGTACGTTGGAACACGAAAGATCAAATCCAATTGATTCTGTAAGGTATAATTCTCCGGTGGAAAAAATAATATTTTTGAAACATCTCTAAAAATTTTTCATAGTCACCGGGAAACTCCATGAATTTCGAATTTTTATCTTTTTTTAAATTTTGTGGCGCCTCAAATTTTGGCGCTCCTCAAATCTTGCCGCCCTAGGCCCAGGCCTCGCAGACCTAAGTCTAAATGCATCCCTGAGAACGATTAGATATTGCATAAAGGAAACAGTGCATGATTTGTAATTGCGAAGCTCCAGAACTGACGCTGTTAAGTAGTTGAAGTTTAGATGTTTTTGAACATGGCAGTATAACTTGTTCAATCTGTTAACATTAACCTTAATTCTCCTCGGAATATCAAATGTAATATCTTTTTGGGCTTTATATAAATGAGACTTGAAAAAGTATTTAGAATAATCAGATTCTGTCTCTAACTCGTCTACTACTTGTGAAAGTAGTTTAACGAACTGAAAGTGGGCAAATCTAACCCCAAAAAAGTCTTATTTTAATAAATTCTAAATTCGTTATGTTTCTGATATATATTTGAAAAATAGTTTCTACGGAGCTCTTTGGTTTACAAAAGATTTGCTTTTACAAGTCCTGAAAACACAAGGAACCAACAAGTCCATAGAGTTCATACAGGCGAAAATCATCTTTGAAACGAGGAGGGTCTGCAGTTGTATTGAACCTGAAAAGATAGTAGATGTAATATCTGTGATGAGGAAACGTTTGTCGAAACAATTTGTTGTTGCATTCGAATAATATTAAAAAGGGATAAAAAAGCCCTGATGTGGGACTAGACTTTCTTTCGTGAGCAATGTTGGCTTCTTCTAGAATCACCAGCTACTAAAGAACAAAGTCGTAATGAATCTCGCGATAGCTACTGCGTTGCACCACTTGACCATTCATAGACTACCTCTTTTTTAAGCGGTAGAAGTGGTTGCTAACTGCAGAGATTTGCATCATATAGTAGAAACATCGAATTCGTTCCATTTGAAAATAGTTCATGAACATTTCGAAAGCCAAAATTTGTTCAGTAGATAGAAATTCTGAGGACCTGAGCTATATGTTAAGTCTCATTCAAAAGGCGAAGGCTTTGCTCTTGGCATGTTTGTGTTTCATATCTATTGAACTAATATTACAATGTTGAACGACACAAAGTCACCACTAACTTGAAACCGCAAAGAATCAAAGGTAGAAACTGAAGAAAAATTATCTGCTTCTGTAGATTTAATTTTGCCGGAACCGTCTGAAATTTTGCAGACAGAAGGATAAGAATTATCTTGAATTCATTAAAACACAAATTAGACTAGTTTTTTCTTCATTATCTAAATTATAACTACTCAACATCTGAAGATTCTTCACAGTTGTAGTCGAAAGGGCTCGGCATGCTAACCTTTAAAGTCTTACTAACTTCAACTTAGGTGGAATTTATCATATTTTATTGTGTATAGAGTTTCAATATTCTCGTCGGTGATTTTTTTTCTGGCAGTAGCCGTTGGAGAACACGTTGGGCGCCAGATTTGCTACAAGAATAAAGACTACCTTCGAGCTAAAAGTTAAAATTAGGAATCCCAGATGCTAGAATCTTTAGATAAGCAATGTACGTGAATGTCAATGATAATATTTGTCACAAAAGTCAAAGTTTAATTTTTATTTAATTTAAATAATAGACCGAGCTCGTATAAGTGAGCTAAACTCTGATCTTTAATACATATTAAATCGTCATATTAATATTAATTGATTTTGCAAAATTTATTTTAATTATTTTATTAATACTTTTCTATTATATAGAAGTATTTCTTATAATTATTAATTATGAGAAATTTCTAAGATAGAAGGATTCCTTGTAGTTTGCGTAATTAAAATTCTCGTGAAAAAGGAATATCTCTCAGGTTTTAGAGGAAATTTTGCATGTTTTAATTTTTATTAATTGTTGTATGCAAGATATCCTGTTATTCAAAACATTTAGCTGTATGTATGCTAAGTATATCTAATCATATAATTATCTTTCTTGTTATTCTAACAATTTCCTGTTAAAACTTGAGAAAGATTAATAATACATTACACCATAGAGAACATAATCTCATTTTATAATTTATAAATATTATTTGAAAATTTGCCAGACAAATCTGATTTTGAATGTCAACTCTCGGTTTCAACTATAATTTATTTTTATTTTTAGATTTAATTTTATGCTTCCATTATAAAAATGACTTAAAGGTTGGTTATTTATTTCTGACGAACTTGATTATGTTAACCAGGAAAATCAATTAGGTATCAATATAGCAATAAAAAGTGAAACAATGCTATTTTTAAAATTAATTTTAAATTGAAAATTTCCAAGTTCTTATTACACGTAAAACAGCACAATATTATTGAACGATTTGAGGTCAAAAGTCTCAACTTTATGTGCTGTGCTATTTTTAGCTGCGAGCAAAAATTGTTTCTTTTAATGTAAGCTGTCACTACATTAATGTATAATCTCGGTGAGATATTTTTCAATCGAAATTCGAATTATTAATCATTATCTATTTAAGTTGGCATTATTATTTCTAGAAATTAACAATGCGCTTTTGCGACAAGTTATTATTACGAAACAACACGGTATGATATTTTGCTTGTGGTGTAGTCTTGTGAGTTTTATAACGAACGTTTTGAAACGCGTTAGTACAATAGCACCCACTCCTTTCTGCCAGGTTTTATTGCCGTACAAAAATAGAACAAATATTTTCTTTGCTTTTATAATTGTCAGTTCGAAGTTATATTTATTGATAAATTGTACCTACGATTGTTATATCACTCGGAATAATAATACAAATAAAAATTCTCTTTGGGAAATGCACTTCCGCTACTGACAATGAAAGATCATCATCGTATATGCAATAAAGGTCTCATTAAAATTTAAACAGTTGGTAGATAATGGAAATTCTCCTCACGTCACTACGTAATCAACAATTTAATAATATTATGCAGAGAAACTAAAAGGAGGATTAAACATATTTTAAAATTTCATTTATAAATTAGAAATGGGCGCGTTTCGGAGACAGTTAATGTAGTTTGTTGAATTAAAACGGATTGTTTTGTGGAAGTTTACTTTCAGGTTTGTTAAATGATAAATTTAGGCAGTTAAATATGGAAAGTATCTTAAATTTGACATCATTATTATAATATACAACAAACATTTATTATTTTCATTATAAAATCTCGTTTGTAAAACAAATTTTAAGATGTAGACCTAGAAACCTTTCACTTTAAGTTATTTTTATTGTAGTGCGTGCCCAAAAGGTGTTATTATTAATTTTTTTTTATTAAAGTTGTGTGTAATAGTTGTTTTTACGAAAAAAAATTTAAAAGTTGAATTAAATAGATTAAGAAAAAACAAAATTTATTATGCTTTGTAATATATGTTATGGTATTGAACCAATATAATGTGATTGTTGATACTGTTTTAGAAATAAATGAAAAATTAAAATTTCGTGCTTGATGATTTATTGTCGTGTGGGTAAATTGCAAAGGTGTGATAAGCAGTACAAAAAGCAAATAAATAGAAGCTATTTTGGTATTATTAGTTTCATTGGTTACCTTGTTTATGGTAATGGGGTATTTTATTATTGGACTTTAAAATATGCGGATTTCATGGGCACTTTTTTATTTTAAAATGCCTATTCTCTTTGCTATGTATTTTAATGACAAAATTTAAAGAATTTTTTGCGCAATCGCTATATTAATGGAGATTTAAATTTTTGTTTTTATATAGGTAATCGTAACACAACCGCTATTACTCTTTAGAACAACTTTTGCTATCAGATTCTTCTATTTAAAGCCAATTATTTACGCTTTTTATTAAAACACAACACAATTAAAATGGATCTTCTGGCTGGTTTTTTGCAAATAAATATTGATTGCTTGGCGAAATGAGATCTAAATAAATTAGCTCGAGTCTAGATTCATTTATAATGTAATTTAAAAAACTGACTGTCGAGTGACCGCTTGGAAACAGTTCAAATAAAAGAGTGTTGAATGATAAAAATGTGTAAATCATCGGGTGATGAGAACGTTTGTTATTAAAACTTTTTCGCATAACTTGTTTCCCATGTAGTAAGGTGGGAGTTCCCACTAAGCAGGATACATAACCCTGAGTATCTTCCAATATTTACTTTATTTGTGGAGCTGTCGCATTCTAGGTGATTGATTAATGGTCAGTGGATTTTCCATAACTTGCTTTAACTTACAGATAACAGCACATTATTATAAGCTTTGCTCAAATTAACAAACTGTTATTAATTTTTATCTAATTGTAAGTCATTTTGGCAATAGTCGAACCATTTTGTTTACTAATTGAGTGATTGCAGTAGATAGCTAATTTCCTTCCCAAAAGATTGGGGAAAATTGGTGGCAATTAAAGACAAAAGCTGTCTAGATTCTGCTCTAGAGAGGATTGCAAACAGCTAACTAATATTTGCATTGCGAATTCAATTCCTCAACCTCAGAATCTTGTGAGGTATTAAAGTTTTGAAAAGGATTATCATTATCTTGTTTTGACAAGAAAAATAATAAATCTGCAATAATAATTTTGGAGCTTTCGCCAAGGCCATAGTTGTGGAACAATAATATAAATGCTTGGAGTTGTATTTAAATAATTAATTGAAAAATAACAACGAACATCTTCAGTTCTAAATATTGCTGCAAAAATGAATATCGTAAACTTGTCATTTTTAGATCTCAGTGTTTACTCCTCAATTTGTTTTCGACAGGAGTGTAGTTTTTTAATCTTGTTTGCTCGCTACTACACTTGATAAATTCCGAAAAGCGAAAAACAGCTTTGTTTGCGATCTTTTTCCAACCAACATTTGCTGGCAGTGGTAATGTAGGAAAATGATTGAAGCCTGCTGACTGATCATATAGCCTGTAGGCTACTATTGCTTCCTAGTGAACAATCACCATTTTGCTTCATCTGCATCCGAAGGGATCGTCATTCAGAATGAACAGTTTAGCTTTAGAGGAGACATTCAGTCTTGCTCCAGATCCTGCGAGTTGTGGAACAAAATTTACCTTTGGACTGAATGGGGGGGGGGGTGCTGTTCAGCATCTACGTGAGAGATCTGTAGTCCAACACTAGAGATTAGTGCTGTATACCGGCTACACTATCCTGTCAGCCAGCTCCATTCTGTCATATCTAGTAATACAGAGACTGCAGACAGAAGGTATTATTATGTTTGACTGTTCTATCGTTTGGAAGGCAAAGCTAAATACTTGTTAACGTAGGTTACACGTGGACATTTTTGACTAAAATCTATTCCTTAACTATTCAATACAGAAAGTTCTTTTACAGCAAGCTGAGACTGTACTATAAGGCAACTATGACTTACGTAACTACGTACGTGACCCACACACATATCAGAAGTTTGTGGGTTCTCTTATTATTTGATGTAGTTGTTGCGAAAATTTCCATAAATCCGACTTGATAAGCCACGAGAACCTGTCGCCATTGAAAGGTCTTTATTTAAATCAAAGATCTTCAAATTTAGTTTCTCCTTCATGTTGTCTTGGCGTGATACAACTATGTTTTTGGGAAAATAGTGTTAGATATTTAATTAAAATTACACATCTGTCTTTTAGTAGTTATTGCCCCAGGGATAAGCAGACACGAAGTTTGTCATTGTATTTCTTAACGCTACCGGACCCACAATTTTATACCGCCGGGTCTGGTAAAGTTTTGACAAAGAAGAAAACATTAATTTCTATTGAATAGTTTGGGCGAAAGGTGATGATTTGGCAGGAGATATGTCAATGTGGTTTGCAAAGCAAACCTTTCTTTACAATTGGGACTATCGACAGTGCAACATACATAAGAGAATGTCTCCAGAAAAGATTATCGTTTTTAAGAACCAATGAATCACCAACATTATTTTGGCCTGATTTGGCCACGGCTCATTATTCACCTACTGCCGTAGAACTTTATAACAAGGAAAATATTGACTGTGTGCCAAAAGAACTAAATCCGCCTAATTCTCCCGAAATTCGTTCCATTGAGCGGTATTGGGTTCTAATTAAGAACAGATTGAGGAAAAATGGTAAAGCTACGAAACACACGAATGAATTTGAAAAGCAGGGGCAAAAACAATCAAAATGGATTAAACAAGAAGTAACTAATTTAATGCGGCGCCTTAAAGATAAAATTAATAATTTTTCCGAGAATAAAGATTAAACAGCAATTATTGTCAAGAATGAAATGTTATAAGTTATATTCATTAAATTAAATAAAATCACTTTATTTTGCAAAGTAGATTTGTTTTTATAAATATTTTTCTAATGCATATAATTTCCGTTCCAGTCCTTAGTTAACTCTATTCGTGCTATTTAATTGAATCCCAAAGAAATTATTATGAACAAATACTTTAATATACAACTTTATACTGGAAGATTCGTTACTCTAGATACCAAATAAATAATTTGTAATTCGCGATTAGGTTGGTTACAAAGGTCTTAATCATACTAAATAAAATTATTCCACAGAATTTTCTAAACTGACCAAAGTAAATCTAACCTTTTTGGTCCTAGTTAAATAGTTCGTTGGGAATAGACGAATCTCACTCAGTAATACAGCCTGTTTTTTTTTTATTGTAGTATTCAGAGCAGGCTTTGATTCTACCACATTTTACAGCGTACAACAAACATATAGCAAATTCAGGTCTACAACCTAACAACCAAAAAGTCACTACATATATCGACAATTTATGTTTATTGACAGTAATGATAGATGACTTATATATATAAATATATATATTTAGCAACTTTTAGTATACTTCAAAGTACACTGTTACAAACGCATCATGTCAAGACCTACTCTGAATTCTATAATATAAAGACGTATAAACTATATTTAAAATTCAATAAAAAGTATTAATTCCTAAATATCTTATTATTTGAATACATATTGTAAATGGATCAACTTAAATAAATATAAAACAAATTTATATTTTTGTATGTAAAATAGCAAGTTTCGTTTTTATACTTTTTACGTACTTTTTTTAGTGTAAGTAAAACACCTACATCAAAAAAAGGGAAAAATGCAAACAATAAAAGTGATTTAAAAATTGTACGTACACATTTTTTATAAAAGATTTTTATATACCAAACACCGTACTGTATAATATAAAGTATATTAATTCAATTCTCAAGGGTAAATGTATTGTATTATAACCAGTTTAATGATCGTTCTCCACATTCATTGATTAGATGACCTCAATGAAGATTCCAAAATATGTTTTTAGTAAATTAATTCATTATTTCCGAATCAATAAGTAAAATTATAGGTCGCTGAGGGGTTGTTAATAATCTTAAATAAAACCCGCCTACATTTAGTATAGATTATAATTAATTAATCAACTATCATCACTGCAAGGTAGTTTAAAATTACCCACACGTCAGCGAAGGTGTATACACTTCAGATGATACACCCAACCCAATCAATGATTATTCATTACAAAATCATTATAATAATTAGATAAGAATAATTACATCCTTTGGAAAACAATGTGTGATCCAGCTAAATAAATAAGACGAGAAAAAACGAATAGAATTAATTAGGAGTGGAAACAAAATGGTAAAACCTCATAATATAAATGCCTCAGATCAAAACATAATATTACCTGTAACACGGAAAGTTAGTTTTGATATTGTTTTATAGGCTCAGTAGGGTTTAAGGTCGTCCAAAATGTAAGCTCCAATCAGCCAGTTATAACATCGGTATGGCGTGTAGAAAACACTAAAGCCTATTTATGTGGGCTAATGGTACACTACTATGCGTGTATGCGCCCCGGGCTGTCACTAAAGATAGTGGTTATTGGAATCAATAGCCCAAATGGTACTTTATTTAATTATATGTACCGGATAATTGACAAATCTACGAGGGTTATTTCTGGGTCGAGCTTTTAAACTACGGCTAATAGCTCGTTTACGGACTGCGTGTTTGGACAATTTTTTTCGCTGATGTTTTATTTTGCTTCGAAAGGAACTGTAAACAAACGTTTTGTTTCTTTTAGGGATAAAATTAATATAAGGAATACAACACGCCACATGTCAGTTTTCACCCCAACCCTAAAAACGCGTTCACTACCGCACTTTTATATCAAAATTCAGAGACATCGCACGTTGGCGAGATGATATGGCAAATGACGGACACGTGCTTACAGTATTTTTTTTATTTTATATAATCCGCAATGTTTACCTTGTGTTACCGCTTGTTTATATCCGGAAATTTCAATTTCGATGTTTGCAGGTTCTTAAATAATAAAATAATAACGGGAGGTGTTTTTTCTGTTTTTTTTCTAGATTAATTTCGAGTGAAAGTTAATTAAAAACATTTATTAAACGACAATAATTTATTTGCATTTAAATAATGCCTTGAAAAAAGGAACTACCGTCATTTTAATGTTAGAAAATAATTCTAAATAATTGTAGGTTAAATTAAATTTTTAAATTCTTTTTCAGGGCAAAATAAAATATTTTGTGTAGTATGAAGTCTAAAATAATCATCTTTATTATAAAACGAGAAATGAAATTTGTTAATAACTTAATTAGTCACACATCGATCAGCACTTTGAAATTTCTAGAGTATAGAATAGAAAATTTAATGAAAAATGAAGAAACCACAAGTGAAATTTCTTTGGAAATTGTGAGGTTCTTCTTCACTTCAATTTTGTGATCCATAAATAAGCGCAATTCATGGTTTCAAACTGCTTTTAACAGGTTGTCATCATTTGTGTTTATAAACAGAAAATATAATCTATTTGATGTTCATGGAAATTCGGCGTTACAAATCGTGATTTTCAGAAAACCGGCAAGAGAACGAGTAGTTAATTTCACTTACAGGAAATCAAATACCTTTTTTAAAACACAAAGGGTCATTTTAAAATCGAAGCTTTTTTTCATCACAGGATGATATTGTTGACAGGAATGTTCGTGGTTGCATGTTGATGCTACATGGTATTGTCTATTATGAGTTTAATTATTATTGATTTGCAAAAATTTTTAAAAAGGTCAATGTCTCTATTAAGAATAATTTACGGAATACAATATTAAAACTGTATTTATTGCGTCTAAAATTCAATATATTTGAGAAAATTTCTTGACGGGGACAACTTTCTTTTGCAGCTGTAATATTATTAAATAAATTAAATAATTTAGGTAAGTTATATTCAAAATAAAACAAAACAGAAAATCTATTTACTCATGTCAGAAACAGTGAGGGGTATTACTATCACAGTTCAAGTTTTAAAATCTATTATTATGATTCAAAACAAAGACAATTAAGTTAAAGAACTGTGTATTTATCCTTGTCATCTACTGATGGCTTGTTTTGTATTTTCGTGCTATAGAATTTTGGAAATATAGTTCAGATTGAGTCTACTATATTTTTTTTAATTGTCTCAGGATAATTAGGACAAATATGTATTTCGCATTCTCATTTTCTTGCAAATGAAAGACATCAAAAATCGCACTTGAGGTAAACCACCTCTGTTCCCAACAAAATCGAATGACAATGAAGGAGATTTAAATTACCTTACCTTGATAGAGGTATTTGAATAATAATAATATGAATAAATTATTGAAATGTTAACAATTGACTGAACGCAATTAAGAAATTTACCCATCAAATAATGCGACTAAACTAATAAAAGATTGTCTCGACACTGGAGCAACCATGAGGACATTCATTTTTTCAAATAATTTTTTTATTTTTCTAAATTTTATAATTTTTCGTGTTTGTTTTTTTTGGAAAATCACATTCACTTATAATTTTATCAGTTATGTTTATTGTCCAAAATCCAACTCATTATAAAAGTCTGTTTTTTTGGTTCAATTATTATTATTAACTTTTAAACGCGCCGATAAGGAAGATATAAATATTTATTTATGTACATTCACACCATTATTTTGTTTTGTTACCATTTTAGTAGGTAACAACTGTTACAGTTTTAATATGTTGCCAAATTAAAATATTAATTAAGATCGCATCGTGCCAAAATTGCTATGATGATCCTAAAAATAGAACTCTCGTCATGGTAGATGATAACAAAACCGAAAACCAATAAATAATAGAGAAATTTCAGGGAATTAATTTTTAATTTTAATGATTACACATTTATTATCATCGTTCTTTTAATTTGAATCACTAAAATAATGCTACACTATTCAAACTTGATTGCATTCTTTCGACATCATGAAATTATTGCGGGCTCACTTTTGCAACTTAATGATGTATCAAAAATAGTTTTAAACCAGTCGGGAGTGGAATCAACTTAAAACAAGTCATTAAACTTTAGGTTTGTATATATATATTTTTTCTTCTTTTTTATTTTTAGCAATTTTTGTAGCCTACAAATTTAAATAATAGGAACCAATGACGCCTACTTTTAATAAAAAAATTCGTTGCAATCGAATTTGGCAAGGAATTTTAATTTAAAGCCTTTTATTTTTCATTCTTCCTTTTCCTCTTTATAAAGAGATAATTGTGGTTATCTTCATAAATATGATCTGTTAAATTATATGTGTGTAGTGTTTATTGTAGTTTCTAAATAATAGGCTTCTGATTAATTACGATTATAGAACAGCCGTCTAATGGGATTTATAATACGTCACTCCATTGTGCCCTATTTTTGTGTACGCAAAATATATTTATTTATTATACAAAAAAACGTATTGTAGTTTCATTAAAAAATAACGGATTTCTAGCCCAGATTTCCTCATGTTTTTTCTACATTTCATATTGTAAGGAAGTTAACATTTACGATATTTATAAATGATAAGATAAAATTGTGTATGCTCCAACTTAACAAATAATTCATTACTGTGTTAGTTAATAAACCTTGTAAATTTGTCATTATGATAGAATATCATCATCAAAATTCCTAACCAATTTTAATCGGAAAATTGATTGCCAAAACCTGCTCGAATACACAATAACATAATTAATAAATGTTTAAAATTCGCACTACTTTGAAAATCAAGCTATTTTATAATTAATAAATTTATTGGAATGTAAAATTAATTTAATTTATATAATATTGTTGAAGTTATTGAAAATTTAATTTGGAATATTTGAAATTATATATTTCGAACGCCCGAAGGCATTTATTTTATTATGATTGTGTTATTTTATTGTGTTATCTTGTTTGCTGCGATTACATGTTATCTAAAGTCACACGCACTTAATTAAAATGTAAACTAAAAACCGGAATAACATAATATAATAGCAACATTCATAACTGCATACGTTGAATATTTATAATTCTTGAAAGTTGTATAAAAATAAAAATTAACTAATCAACTTTTCCCGTTGTTGTTTGGATATTCAAAAATGTAAAAGAAGATAAAATGTGTGACTAAATTCTTTTGGCAGAATGTTTGAATTTTCTATACAGAAACCATTTTTAATAATACCAAGTGTAATAGTGTTTATTTTTAAGACATTCTAGTTTACATTGAGCGCGTTCTAAATTTAGTTACATTTATTTGTATCTGATGTGCACTATACATACATACACACAAAGTTCAAAGAAAAATCGTGATAGTAATAATAGTAGTGAAGATCAAGTAGATATATTAGAGTATACTACATTTACACAAACCTTATCTTTATTATTATTTGAATAAGAGATTATTTTTATAAATTATGATGCTTTTTTAATCCTAATCTAATCACATTGCGTAAATATGTTTATTTTCGATGATCAATAAAATTTTTGAGGAGTTTCTGTATTCGTGTCTGAAAATTATAATTTTGAAGTTTGTATTCTATATAAAATATTTCATCAATTAAATTGGATTTTCCTTTGTACTGTTAGTAGCAATAACAAAATTGAAACTAATTTATGCCTTATAATAATAATTAACTGTTTAACCATAAATAATATTGTTGCTCTTTTCTTCTTTTTTATATTATACCAAAATTTCCTTAATTTTTATGTAAACTATCTCGAGGTCCGTGGTATTACCATATGTTCAATAAAAATAACTTGCATGCTAGAGAAACTTACGCTTCCTGAATTTAACAACTTAAAAATGACATAAAAGAAATGAAGAGTAAAATGTGCGGTTGATTTACAATAAATTTGTAGTAATATATATTTTAGGGCTTCTCTACTGTTTTATATCAATTTTTAACTTTATCGCAACTGTAATATTTTATAATAAAATAAGGGCTTTTAGAAATTTTAAAGAAGATTAAACGAGTCGTTTGTGCTTTGTAAATAACCATTTCACGTTCTGGAATGACTTCAAAACAAGTGAGATATATACAGTAAAATTTACATTATGAAGAAAAGTTATAATTTTCTGTTAGAAGTTTTCCTGGGATAGAAAATAAATTTTAATTATTTCTTGGTAACTTTACTGAAAGTATTGTATTTGTGTAAAAGAAATTTGTGATTCAAAGCCTGTTTCTATGTTTTTTATAGTTTATTTGTATAAATTGAATTATTATCCTTGCAGATTTACATAGTACGTATATATTTACTTAGATTCCGCTTTCGTAGAATTTCGCTTCTTATGGCTTAGGAATTCCGCGATGATATTAGTATACAGGGTGTTCTTTCTAAATGCCGATGTCGTATAATTTTGTAAAGTCTTTTTGTTATTAAGTTTTGTAAATTTATTTAGTGTGGAGTCTGTGAATAATTTTAAATTTGCAAATTATTATGCGGAAGTCACCTCAATAACAGAAATTATATTTTAATGACATTGTTTACATCGTTTGACAATTAAATTACACATATTACCATTTTTTGGTCCTTAAACCATTTAGTGTTTTTACCTTCTAGGGGAAAGTAACTTCTAGTTCAAAAATTCAACCGAATGGCAGAGATGATTTTTCCAAGAAATCTAAAAATAAATAAATTACTATTCAGAGTTTCATTCATGTTATAACGTCTCAAAAATACCTTTATTAATTCTAAACGCGAGAAAATGTATGTTACAAATACAATTGAAAGAAGAAGACAACAGTTTGTAGAACAAGCAAGATTAATTAATAAAGGACTGCATTCATCGCTTTGGAAACCGCATCTAGAAGTACATTGTAGAAGTTCATTTCTGTTACAGGTGCATAATGAAACATAGCGTTTTTAGGTTTTTTTTAATGGTGATATTCTAACAAGGAACACTAGTCATAGCTATCAAATCGGGGATATTGATCGCCTTTAAGTTTAACATAATTTATTATCTGCAGTCTAACATCAAAGATGTCCAATTGTTGATTCACTTTATCTGAATATGACTTTTTGAAGATCAATCAGCCATATTTACATGACCCAGAAAAATCCCTTGACACACGATAGAGCTAGACAGACATAAACAATACGTAGATTATAAAAATTCTTTAGGCCAAAATCTATTCTAATGAATCAAATAGACACAGTATCTACTACTTTACTTGACTTGACATGGTCAGGTTCGTGTATGTGCAATGGTATTATGAGAATATTGGCAGAAGCATGATGGTTTAAAAAGACTGGGATTTCCAGCCGAAAACTACTCATTGAAAGTGAAAGTGGTTTGGAACAACATCTAAAGTTGTCTCCAAAAAATTGTTACAAAAATGATTTTAGTTTTCTCAGTTTATAGTTCGCTTCGGTTTTTGTTTAGGGTCGCAGTTTAGCGATCGATGTTTGTAGTTTCAATAAATATAAAATTCCATAGTTGTTTACAAACACGAAAATGGAAACAAAAGAGTTAATAATCATCAAGAAAAATTTATAAATCCGAACAGAAAAGATATCTTGTCACATTTTCAAATGCGCAAGAACGAAAATGAAATAGAAAACGAGTCCAAATTATTATTGTGAGGTTTAAGGAAAAGTTAACCTGTAAAAGGAAGAGAAGTAACCGGATTATACTGTTATAAGTAATATAAGTTAAGATGAACTCATTAATATCCATTATAAAAATGGTGCACTGTTGCAAAACTTCCCATTCAAAGTATAAAAAACTAAAAAAAATTAATAATCCAAAAACATTTGAAGTTGGTAAAGTAGCAAATAGAAATGATATCAAATAAAATAGGCAGAATTAAAAATTTCCAAATAGGAAAACTATACACCTTTTATATAAAATAAAAGGTTGTTCTAACTTATAGAGGGGTTTATTGGTAACAATAAATAAAGACAAAAATGCTTGCACAAATTTTTCAAACTTTGTTGGGGGAGGCAATATTAATTTTTGTCTTTATTTATTGTTACCAATAAACCCCACTATAAGTTACAACAACCTCTTATTTTATATAAAAGGTGTATAGTTCCTATTTGGAAATTTTTAATTCAGAACGACTTATCGAGTCAGTAGTTCTAATTTTTGGCACTCTTATTAGATGGCGCCTCAATATTTTCATGCTGCTAATGTTGTAGCTGATTGATTTGTATATAACCAGCCTGAAGCGGGCAAGCATTGACTTTCATTATCATCCACTGATGAGTCCAAACAAGGACGAAACGATCGTCTGGAGGTATGATAGTCAATGCTTGCACGAAGTTTTCAAACTTTGTTGGGGAGACAATAATAATTTTTGTCTTTATTGTTAAAATAGGCAGAGCTTGAACACGAGAATTATCAGAGAATTTTCCACAGAATCTTGATGTATACATTGTTATCGATGATGAGATGTATCGTTCGTTGATGACTGATTATAAACAATCTCCAGGCCAAGATTTCTACATTTCAGAAGATCGTGTAAATGTATAGAAGACATATAGACTTAAAGAAGTTCAAAACTTTTCCAAGAAGTTTTCATTTCTGTAAGCAGAGGGACAATATCTCATGTTTTTTACGACAACACAATTGAAGGGGTGGATGGATAAAGGCGCTATGTGACATTTTTGCATTGTGATGTTAGTCCCTTTATTCATACTATTTACGAAAGAATTGCGTTACATGGCACCTTTATATACTTCATATCTTATATCGGAATTAGGTAACGCTTGACTGACTAGAAAAGGTATACCATAGGTTACTAAAGCACATCATAACATCTTTATTTACACTGAAATCTCAAAAAACGCAAAAATGCACATAGCACCTTCATCCACCCGCCCCTTCAATTCCATTGAAGTTTCTGGCTGATTTAGCAAGTGCTCGTTATGGTAGAAGCGTTCTCATATGGTATGAAATCAATTAGGTATGTTTAATACCATGAGATACAAAGTCTCCCAACTGTCCAGAACCTCGTTTAATAGAGACTTCTGTTATGTCTATATGTTTACGTATTTAATGCAAGACTTTTCTTAAACAATCAGCGACCTTGTAGATCTAGACGGTGTCTTGTTTATGTAGTCATTAGGTAAAAAAGTGTCAATCACTTGGTGGAGTCAAACTTTGGACTTGTAGTTCAAAGCAATTCTACTAGAATTCCATGAATATCAATCTAACCCAATAAGTCTTTATTACCAAAAATTTCTTGTAACTTTCTTTTATAGAAATTGTAAAAATCATTAATGAAAATTACAAGAAATAAATTAGCTACTTTTATTAGGACACTGCCTCAGTTACATTGTTTTACCAGTTGCAACTGTTTACAACATTAATTTATTTCAAACAGCAATAACTTGATCGAATTGATGTGTATTTAGATAGATTTTCTTTAAATGGTTATACTTTTACATCTTAGAACATTGGAAACACAGTTAAAATAAATGTTAAAAATTAAAATAGACTTTTATTATTTCCTTCTATTAGTATTTTTTACTTTTTGTTGTATGCATTATTAATAGCTACCAAAATTTCCCAAAATGAAGTGAATGTTACCTTTTTCCGTTACAGAGAATACCAAATTGTTAGTCACAATATTATAATTTTAACCTTGTTCATTTCTTCGTATTCGCGTGTTTTTATTATAAAAAGAGGAAAGAAGATGATGCTATTTACAATCCTGTGTTTTACCAGATAACACTTTTGATTTATTGCTACACGTATATAATTCATTAAATGAATTATACAGTGTTTAATTTATTCAAGTTGAAACTTTTTTCTTTTCTAATTAAATTAGAATAGTAACGATTCGTTCAAGGCCAATTTAAAACCCTTTTGGTTACGTTACATAATCCCCCAAAGAGAATCCTTTTTCTCTCCCATTCTTTTAGAAAGAACTAAAAGCTTTTTTTCCTACAATTTCCAAGTCATTTACTAAAAATTTCATTAGAATGTAATGGTAAGTTGGTAAGTTGCTGCTTGATGCCCTTGAATAAATTATAATTAATAGTAAGATGATATAAAGCTTTTTTCTATACGAAATTTCATTTTTTTCTTAAAGTTTAATATATTATTGCTAGATTTTTAATTTATGTAGATTTTTTTAATTTAAAGCATAAATGAGGCCGTGTTGAGTAATAGATAGTAGGTAATTAATGATTTTATCAATTTGAATAAGATCATCAATGCAGGAAATGAAGTCTGTAGTATGTAGGTTAATCGTTTAATAAAAGAAGAATAGTTAATATCAAATGCATTTTTTGTTAAGTAAAAAAAGAAATTATCCTGTTTATAAATTCGACTTCCTTATAAATTTCAAAGAAAGTCTTTTGTCTTCCCACATTATTCTTATATTCTATAATAATGATTTACGTTAGAACTGCCTACATATTATTGATTTAATAATTAAAACAAAAATAATCACATTATTCAAAGTACCAAGTACTGTTGGCTTTTATTGCTGGATTAAAATGTTTTTGATAAGATAGGGCTGGTGTTTAAAAATAACCAGATATATTTAATAAAAGTAATTATAATTATTACCTATGCATAAACTAATACTTTTATAATATATTTACATACTTTGTTTTATAATATTATGAAATAAAAAATAACATTGTTAATTGTTACAATATTGCCGCGTTTGGAGGAGAAATTTTTTATTAAAATTAATTATGTATTTACTTGCTTTTGTAGCAATTAAAATAAATTCACAGTGGTGCGTGTCAATTTATTCTGTATAAAAATAAAACTTAATTATTGCTGATTTAATAATGAAACATTTCAAACAACTTTACTAATTGTATCTTACAATTTTCCCAGAAGTAAAACAATAAAAAAAAGGTTTGTCATAAAAGTACATTATGGTTCTATAAAACCACATATTATTATTACAATAATTATTCTATCAAGGAAAACAAAATGTCAGGAATTAATTAAATTGTAAAGAAAGATTGATTATATGTTTTACTTATTCCAGTATAGGCACTTAAATTAGAACTAAAGATAAAAGTTTAATAGAACAATTTCGTACCACCAGCAATTTAATTAATCAATAGTAAATACACGTCAGTTTGTTTATTGCTTTACTCTATAAAAATTCCTACTGTATTTGTACAGATTTACATTGCAACTAGCATTGCATAAATATTCAATTAATAGCTACTAAATTAATTTTATTTATAAAATTATATGAAATTCCCAGTAATTCTCAGCTCATGAAATGGCTTAATTTTCCAGTGATGAATTTGTCAAATAAATAATGTTTGTGTTAATGGCGAAAAGTGAAATACTAAATGTTTTACCATAATTTTATCTCTATAAATAATAAAGTCACTAAAGTGGAACTGTGCCAGTTGTATATGTAGCAAAGTGGAACGAAAACAGTCACAAAAGTCAAACAAAATTTATAACAAAAGCATTTAAATTGTAATTTTTTAGTTATAAAACATGCACTTTTTCTTAACGAGACAACTTGTAAAACAGAGAAAAATAGAATTGAGATATTTTGCGTGTCTTCCAACTTTCTTAAGGCCATCTACTATTGTTTTTAATAATAGTTTTATATTTTATTAGACTTGCTAAAATAACAGATATAAAGCAGAATAACATTTCATTTTTTCCTGTAGATAATTAAACTAGAAAAACTAGCCAAGAAATTGCCTGAAAACTATTTCTTGAAAATGGGGTTAGAATATGTCAGTTAAGTTTTGGATTCTGACAAAAAGGAATTTTTTAATTCTATCGTACACTTGGACAACATCCAAAGAGAAAAAAAATTGATAAACGTAAATTCTCAAAGTTCACAAACACCTTTTCTTGGATAAATGTTGTTTTGGGGATTTTCATAGTAAACAGGAACAGTTGGTATTTTTCGTTTGTGGTCTAATAAATATCAAATTATAGCAGTAAGTAACGTTGGCAGATTTTATTGGTCATATTTTAAGTATTAGGCGATGAAAAGACTTTTAGGACATTTGAGGGCATTTACGTTATATTTTTGTGTACACATATTTAAAAGCGATGAGAGAGCACAGTTGTCAGTAACGGGTTTGTTCTACCATTGTTTTTTCGATTCTGTGATTCTGCCACCTTTTATTCTCGCATTTCTAATTGCATCCGTTCTTCACATTTTTGATTTTCGTTCTAAAAATTATACTTTGCAAAATTGAGTTATGAAACCGTTTTTTAATTTTTGGTAAGGCTTTTACTAATGAATTCATGCTATGCATCAAAACAACCTTTCTTTGATTTATATATTTTGTGCTATATTTTTTTCTGTTTTGGGCAATGTTCTAAATTGTCTTCTTCTTGATATACTGCTACTAGGTGCAATCTTACCTATCCCACTTAGCTTCACGCTCACTTCCCAAATATCCTTCCGTTTAATAGAGCTTTTTTAGGCAGTAGGCTAGCATTACCATTCAATCTGCTATTTAACTGCTAATGATAATGGTATTTTGTTTCACGTCCTACGCAATTAGTTCTTGTTCCCCCTCTACAATAAGATAATTTTTTTGATTCTCCAATTTTCCGTTCTGTATTTTACAGATCCGTATTTACTCTTTACTGGTTATTTATTCTTACTACAACACCTTCAAAATTAAGCTATAATTTGAATATAGAACGGCATTTAAAATTTTCAAAAATTTATTTTGACAGCTTTCTTTCTTCCAAGGAATCCTGAAATCCTTCATTATATTTCTTTCCTTCACTCAGTAAATACTTAGATGTTTACAGTGCTGTCGAGAACTTTAATTTGTGAAGTTATCTGGATTGTTTGTTTGAAGTTTTTATTGGTAACAGATTACGTCATTTTGATGAACGAAACTTATTTCAAGAAGTTTACAAAATGGAACAGTTTGAATTGTTTCAGTCCCATCTTAGCTAAATATTGACCAATTTTCAGACTATTTTTGATTGTAAATTTATACCTTTTTCCGACTTTTGACTGGTGCCATTTCTTTAAGAAATGTAAATGCAACATAACCTGACTTTTATTTCAATGCATTCTCATTCCCATCGTATAAAGTTTGAGAATTATTTTATCAAATGAGATCACTAACAGAGTTCTTACTCAGCCAAGGAAATGTAGCGGTCAAAGATATTTTGGGAAGATAAATCATAGACTACTATTCATTTTTTCATTCAATACACTTTTCAATATAAAGTGGAAATTCAAGGATTTTAGTGTTTCGAATTCTGCTTTACTTTCAGTCAATGTCAAGTATCTTTTTAACCCAAATTTCAGCTATTTTAAGTTATGTTTATAGCGTAAATGTAATGCTGCCATAATTCACAAGGATTATATCCACCTCGTCATTCTTTGCTTTGTAGAGGGATTCTTAATTATTGTTGGCATTTTTCGGATATAATTGAAGATGTGTGACAATTATTCATTTTGCATAATCTGATGCCTTTCATTTTAAATTATAGTGACTCTTTGAGAATATTGCATTTAGACTTCAGAATTACATAACCAAAGATTACCGATTGGAGCAGTAAAAACAGAAATGGAATAGTAGTCTATGACCTACCTTCCTAGGAATGCCTTTGACTACATTTATCTCTATTAGAAAAATAAATTGGTCTGCGAAGAATGAAGTCACAAGGCAAGATCGAAACGAGAGTTGTCGTATAGACTTTATAGTAGATCTCGACGGAATCACCATCTACAGAAACGACAGTTCAATTAATTTAAATTAGAACCAGCGCAATATAAAACGGATTTGATAAAGAAACTGAGTTCTGCGAACTTGCTAATAGGTATCAGTAGAACTTTTCACACCAAAAGGCTACTTATAGCAAATACCGCAAGGTAAAGAACATTAACTTACAGACAACCCAAAGGGATCAGTAAGGTTCTGGTTTTTATTCTGAAAGAAATTACATTTTCTGGTTATTAATGAAATGATTAATTTCAGATATTATTATTCAGTGGCTCAATAAATTGATCTCCCTTATTTGAATGAAGGAAACTCTTACTCAATCTTACAGATATAACGAGAAAAGATTCGTATACGCTCTTGAATCAGGTTTCTGTCTCACTTACTTTTTTTCGTTGGCCATTTGACTTGTAATAATTTTCAAAGGATGTGATGTGTTTTTGCTAAAGTGGCAGCAATCTCTTCTTTACTGCTTCGGTCTTTAATCAGATGCATAGTACTGTAGTGATTACCTGTTTCTATGAATAAATGTTTTCATTTTACCCAGTGTTTCATGAGTCAAGCGTTACAGTCACTCAAAATTACAAAAACATTTTATAACATCCCTTCTACATTGTGCAACGAGATTAAAGCTTTATGGATCCAGTTAATAATTTATTGCCTAGATACAAGGTTACTTTTATAAATGTGATTAGTCTGCAAGTTTTGTCATAACTCAGTAAACTCTTCTAATGAGAAAAGCCTCATTAAGGCTTGGAATCTTCAATCATAACAAGTTCAATCTTGAAAATTTGATTTTCAAGATACCTAAAACAACACAAGAGTAACTCAAAGTGTCAGGAATATTAAAATTAAAAACAGCTTGTGATTTTTGTCATGTAACATAGATGTTTCCAGTAAAAAAGGGCTTAATTTAATTTTTAGTACGAGCAGACGGCAAAATTGTAAAAAAATGTTCAGATTGACTGAGACTGAAGTGGTCTACAGTTTTGACTATATTCTGTTATTTGTTGTAAAATGTTGTCATTTTATGAACCTTCTCGACTGGTCCTGGTATATGTTATTAATAAACCTCTTAGTCTCACAATTTCAGTAAGGATGGTAAAGCTAAATCTTTAGTTTTTAGAAATGATTACTGAGTTTCTAACCAAAATCCTTTTTTCTACAGGGTGATTGAGAAACACGTATGTAATTTTCCTGGAGCAACTGAAATACTCTGTATACTTCGCTAGCAATAATTGCCGCTTACAACAGTATAGCATTGTTGGAGCTCAATTTATAACTTGAGAAGGTAAAATTAAATTTTAAGACGTTTTACAAGAAAAAAATTGAATAACGCTACAACGTTTGGTTTAGACTTCAATGCTGTATTGCTGTTATAATCATTAGATGACAAATAAGGTAATACACCCTGTGTCTAAAAAGTTCGGTGAATGATATGGTAAAAAGAAAAAAACATGTTCCTAATGGTAAATACCTTTATTGACCTTCAAAATAATCTCCACCAGCCACAACACACCTCTGACAACGGTCGTATAACGCTTGTAAACTGTTGGAGAAGTCTTGATGTGGAATCGTGTGTAGAATACCCGTTACACGTTGCTGAATTTCGTCGATGTCCGCAAACCGTGATCCCTTTAAGGCCTGCTTAAGACGTGGAAACAAGAAATAATCAGCAGGCGCCAGATCTGGAGAGTACGGTGGATGTTGCAAAACCGTGACGCCATGCTGAGTCAAATATTGTTGTACCATGATGCTCGTATGCGAAGGTGCATTGTCGTGCAGTAACATCCACTTTCCTGTCTGGTACTTCTGTGGCCTAACGCGCCGGATGCGCAGTAACAAACGTTTGAGAACCTCCAGGTAGAATGTGGCATTCACCGTTTGGCCAGCAGGAACAAATTCTTTATGAATCATTCCGTCTTTGTCGAAAAATGCGATCAACATGGTCTTCACTTTGGATTTTTCGGCACGGCATTTTGTTGGTCGCGGAGAAGACGGTGACCGCCATTCCATCGATTGTCTTTTCGTTGCGGGGTCGTACTGGTAACACCAAGACTCGTCTCCTGTAACAATGGAACCCAGAAAGGTTGGATCCCTGTCACACGTATCGATGAAATCGCCAGAGGTCTCACAACGTCTTGCTTTTTGTTCATCTGTTAGCATGTGCGGCACAAATCGCGAACAAATCTTGCGTTTGCCCAATTCTTCATGGACGATGGTCCCTACTGTGTCTTTGCTAATGCTCAATTCTTCTGCTATTAATCGCAGAGTCAATCGCCGATCGTTTGTTAGCAGCACTCGCACGCGTTCGGTGTTTTCTGGTGTCCTGCTTGTGCATGGCCGGCCTGAACGTGATTCGTCCTCAACAGATTCCCTACCAGCGCGAAGGCGAACAAACCACTCATACACACATTTCCTACTCACAGCATCCTGCCCGTACACATGCACCAACATCTGATGGGTTTCTGTCGCCGTTTTACCCAATTTGAAACAGAACTTAATGTTGTGTCGTTGCTCCATGACGCGTACTATTCGGGTCACTCTATTAGACTGAATGCAATAAGCAATGCACAACAGTCTTCGAGCTCGTACCGACACAGTTCACGTCCAGACATGTTCGTGCGTGTCTACAATGGCACGCGAGCCTCTATCAAACTGTTAATACACAATTATGAGACCATTCACCGAACTTTTTAGACACAGGGTGTATATCCAGGGTACACCATTAAAAGAAACTTGATATTACGTGGCGCTTTTTTATGAAACATCCTGGGTAGTCGAGGATAATCTTAGAACGTACAATCGTTCTATGCAACTTTTCCTAATGACATTTTTTTGATATTCCCATAAATAATGACTATAACTATCATCTGGTTATAGACCGTTGAAGCACCCTATATAAAGTAGGTACGTTTAATAAATTAATGATCTTTTGTAAGATTTGCAAAAAAGTTATTGCTTATTGTTAATGAGAGTAATTACATACTTCATAAAAGTGCGTGTTTTAATAAACTTCATGTTTTACAACCGTAAGTAACATTGACATTCACTTTTTTTCTTTACTTTTAGTTTTATTAATGGAATGTGTTTCATGACGATTATTACAAAACTATAACGTATTAAAGTATGTAACAAAAACTTAATAAATCGCCTTTAGGTAATACTAATAATAGTACACGCTAGGAAACATCCGGTATAATTACACAGGATACAATATTTTCAAATGTTTCACATCGAAGGCTAAACTTTAATTTAGTTTCTTTCAATTCGTTATTATATTGCTCGAAGCCATAAACCGAGTCGTCAGCAGCAATAAAGATAAAAGTCTAAATTAATTTCATTTAGAAATTTTTCTTTTTTTTTATTAATTTAGACTATAATGATATTAATTATTAGTTCATTGCTATCGGCAAATCAAAGATGTTATTTTGGAGATAAAGATTCTCTTTGTATGCTTTGCGAATATGAATGCATACAAATGACAGGCGATGGAAATGGATTCCAAGGAACAGGTGTGTTTTAGATAGATAAGAAATCATTTTGTATAAATTTATACTTCTGATTTGTATAATGGAGTTGCTATGAAAAAAGGAAAGAAAGTATTGAGAATTATTTAATCGGTTATCCTTTTAGCGAGATGATTATTTACAATCATTTAAATCTTCTAGACTTCTAGTTAGTGAACGTTATAAGAAACAAAAAATATGGGATATACGAGATTCTAATATAAATTTATGGGTATAAAACAACAGTATACATTGTAATTCTCTTTTGGTTCAGTTTCTTTCTCTTTCGCAGAGAAGAAGCAAGCTAATAATTTAAAATTTAATACTTGTTCACGGTAGAGTATAGATTGGTAGCGTTCAATAACAATATATCACGAAGGGTGGCAGGGATAAATAGAACTCGCGAGTATTTGATTAGCTGCACTGCGTTATGGAGCTTTCTATTTTTTCGCTGTTTTACTTAAATAGACTATTAATGTCGTGCCTGTACCCGATATAACCTGAGGTTTACTTTAAACAAGTTGTTTAGTTGTCAAGATGTGTGTAATTCTATGTTATTACTGTTATTGCGGAAGCACAAAATGAACGTCGTTCCCATCACGAGTTACAACTTGGGCCTCGTATACACACCAACCAGATGAACCCGACGTGATCTGTGGTTCAATTAGAAATGACTGGGCGCGAATTTCTTTTTTAATTAGCAAAGATTTTTATTTTAATTAATTGTCATTTCTGTAATAATCCTTTTGGCAAAAGAAAGTATTTTTGTTTCGATTTCGTACCTACCGCATCAATTTTATTTATCGGTGGTATTTACATTATTGCGGCGCAGAAGGTAATTATGCATCAGCAGAATATTTAAAAGTTGTATCATTCTTTAATTGCAAAATTTGTATAATAAATACATATGCATAAAAATTTAATTATAGTATTTAACGGTTTTTTTATTTTAAATTTTCATGAACATTATACGTACATTATTTAACGGACTTCATTCGTACTTAAATGACATTAAAAATTACCCAATTTGTACACATGCACATACACACCTTTCACTTTTTTTATATGTTCAAATTTCTTTTCGAAATATTAAACTCGCATTCAAAATGTTGTAACGCACTCACTGCGCCAAGGGGAAACATTTATCAAATATAATTTTATCTGTCACTTCAGATAAAAGGGGTTGTTCCGATTGGTTTGCTTCATAGGGGATGAAAAATATAAAATCCTATTTAATTTTAATTTACGGAAAATGGAAAGAAAGAAAGACTTGTTCTCGGATAAAATGAAAAAAAGGTTCTTTTATTGAATATATTATTGAATTTGAAACATAAGCATGCGTAACGTGTGTAATGTAATTTCAGGAAATAGCTTGTTTGAATATTAATACTGGTTAAGAAATTAATGATTATATCAGTTTTGTTAATTGATTATTAGTACTGTTATCATACCATGAAAATATTTAGTAAATAATAATAATAAGGATAATTTGTAGTAAGGAGATTAAAAAAAGAAAAACAGATTTAAATTTTCAAGGGTCGATACGATGCAGGGTGCTTTGTAAATAGCAAAACTTGAGAGAAGCTATCGGGTTTTAAACCATTTTCAGATAGTGCAGGAAATAGTGTCAGATTTGAGTATCTCGAAAATAGGAAAACTAATTACACACCCTACATAATATTCGAATTGGTAAAGAATGTGACAGACTTTGATTCACAAACTCTAGGAAAAGATTAAAATAAATACACACATGGCAATTTTGGGGATTACCATAAAATGCAACTTCCTCAAAATAGCATTCTATATCGAAAATATACCTACTGTAATATTTATTGCTCAACAAATGAATTTGGATCTGTTTCAAGTAAATACCGTTCACGAAATAGCTTCCCCATTTGAATAATTCAATTTTTCCGTTTCTTCAATCTTTTTGTAACAGCATGTGCTATGACAGATTTTCAATTTATGTTCTCGGAGATTTATACATGATGGTAACCAAAATTTGCCTTTTTTTGGTGATCTTCAAATAGGTGTAACACGACTGACAAAAAATGACATTTGTTTTAACATTTCCCACAGAAAAATATATTGATATTCTGTTTCTTGTTCTAGTGTTCTTACAGCGAGAGATATTGAAGCTTTTGCCTATAAAAGACCCTTGAAAGAAGAGAAGGCAAGTTTTTTTTCTGAACAAAGAATAACCTTTCAAAAGAAAATTAAATTAGATCAACAAAAAATCTTTCTAGTTTCAACAGCAACAGCTTGACGTTCTCTTGGTTTACTATCAATAGTCTTGTTAACTAGACCTTTGGAAGCTTTTTTCTACGGCTTCGAAAATAATAGCTAGCTTTTGGAATCTTTGGCGTTTGATTTGTCGAATCAACATACTTTTCTTAACAGTGAAAATCAGCTTGTATTAGAGGAATGCTCTTGCCACTTGCTCACTATTGGGATCTCGGAAATTGTAAGAGATACGAAGTCGGTTAAATTAGAAAAGATTTGGCTATTTTGGAGATCAGTTTACTTATGCTTTTGTTTTGTCAATAAAGTTCACGGCTTACAAGATATTTGCTAAAAACGAAATTATCTTATTTTTTTTAAACAAAAAGCATTTCCCACTTAGTGTGCCATGGCTTTAAACATATGAAAATCATTGATTTTTGTCAGATAAATTACATTTGTTATGTAACAATTGCTAAAACAAAACAGAAGACACTTTTAACATACTGAGCATTCACAGATAGCATTAAATAAGCAGCTAATGCCCCAAAACGGATATTTATTTTGTTTTAGCAACTTTTGCATAACAAATGAATTTCTTTGATAAAGCTCCATGACTTTGTGTGTTAAATGTCAGGGCACACTATGATGAAAAATGATTTTCACTTCATAACTCGGTAAAACAAAAGAACAGCTATGTCAAACCATGTATCACTGAAAAGCATTTAAGGCGTGCAGTTCAGTAATATGGAAATCAATTAGGCGTTGCATTAGAAAAATTTGGATTTACGTTTCACCGCCGAAGTAAAACAAGAGACAATTGCGAAAATAATTTTTTTTTGTGTTTCGGAGTAAATTCTCTAAAACTCCCTCTTTGCGGTTCTTTTCTATCTTTGCTCGTTCCTGAGATATTTCACTTTAAGAAAATAAGATAATTTCTTTTTTAGCAAATATCTAGTAAGCCGTGAACTATTTTGAAAAAACAAAGCATAAGTAAACTGATCTCCAAAATAGCCAAATCTTTTCTAATTTAACCGACTTCGTATCTCTTACAATTTCCGAGATCCCAATAGTGAGCATCAAAATGTGGACACACTGTATTAAACACATAATTAAATCTTCATTCAGTAATTTTGTTTTGAAAATTGCCGTAAAAATGTCTGGATAGTTCCCCCTTAAGACATACTTTCATTATTTATTTCCATTGTATTAATTCGAGAATCATGTAATTGTTAGGCGGACTAAGAAATGTTTGTTTTATTTAAGCGAGTGCAAAACTAATTTTTAAGCCTGAAAATTGATGATTAAAGGTTTCTAAGAAACTAATAAATGTACTAATTGGAATCTAGCCCCATAAACTCGTACCTCACTGATGATCACGATCACGTTTGATGGTAAGGCTAATTTGAGATTACCCAAATGTTAGTTGGTCCCATCAAAGATCTCTGATAGTGATGTCACTTCAAGCAAAGTGAATGTATAGGATTTGGGTACTCATTCAATGTTGTTTGCAATTCGCAATCTTACACCTGATCTGTTGTGCATTTTTGACCAGGAGGATGCTACCAGCGTAGAGCGATTAACAGGTAGACCAACTCTTTAAAAATGTTCTTTTCAAACGCCGTCTGATGACCTTCAATTAATATAGCTACTTGATAATATGGATATGTTCGAACAGACGTCGCGTCGCTATGTTTTGACATCTATGTATTATAGAAACGCAGACATCATTTAACATGAAACGTTTTGTCACAGACTCCTGTGGTTTTGTTTCCGAGCTAGTTTTCCGCTTTTTGTAAGAGTTGGTTTCTTATTAATTACTATAGCTGATGCGACTAGCAAATGTCTCTAATTTATGTACATTCTTCGGCTTTGTGGCACGCCAAATAGCATTCATATACACGTTGTTTGGAAAGCATTGTTGTAGAGGCTCCAAGGACGTGATAATATTGCTTTTCCGCTGTTTATACATTTTTAAATTTAAACAGATTTTAGCCTGATTTCATGTTTACAGGTTTACATATTTCTGATTTACTGACGTCTCGTACTGCTTCTGTCTTTTATTTAATTTTGAAATTTTTAGTTTTGGTGGGCATTACGATTAACCAGGACTGATTTTAGCAATTGTACTGTGCCATGTGTGTCAAGACGCTAAAGACCAACATCGGCAGTATATTATTTTTTAAGAAAAAATATATTCGTCTACGAAAACAGCAATCAAAATTATTAAATTAGAACGAGGGAAAGTATAAAATGTTTATTAAAGAAAATAAAACAAAAAGTCTAAATAAACCCAGATCCGATTTTACTTCCTTTTCTAGTTATAGGTACACTCTACAGTAAATTAAGAATTTCAATAGCTTACGTCAAATGATCATTTAAAATTAGAAAATTAGAAACGCAGAATTAAAATTTGTCATAGAAGCTATTGCTACCGAAGGATATTAAGTTGTTGGTTTACTTCATTAGTCAATTTAGTACCTGTGACATGTGTTCTTATAGTAACTATCGAAACTGCCAGTCTATACATTAATTAGCAATTTTTTCTCAAATTGGAAACTGTCAAGATGTAATTATCCAAACACTTGGAACATTATAAGACAACTTCAAAGCAGTTTAATCTCTTTTAGCTACCTTGACAAACTTTTAGGATGATAACGGAAACTCGCAAACTTCCCACTGGCAAATCACTCTTAGCGTATCCAGCGGCAATTCCACTTTGAACCATCTACAAATGCTCTTGGAATTAAGGGCAAATAGAGTAAATTTTTCTATTTTATTGAATACGATTTAAAAAAACTCGCATATTTCTTCATTTCTTCCTTTCCGAATGGAAACAAGATTGCTCATTGCTTTGTTGTTTGTCATTATTTTGGGGTAGGAACCGCATTTACGGTTAGGCGGTTCCTTCAGACCAGAGCAGAGTAAAAAATGGTTTAACCAGGTTAACATACGGACCCTAAGCCTAAATGCGTTTGTGTATGGTGTCAACGTCTGTAATTCTTAGTTGGTGTTTGCTGTTATCATGATTGATATATCCTAAAAGAAGTAAACCAAGTTGTTAAAGTGTTGATAGCAAAAGAAAATTGGTTAGTAGTGATATAAATTTACGACGGAAGTTCAAACAGCAAAACAGTTCGGGATCAAAATTAAACTCTATCTAGAGTTTGTCTTGTTACATCAAATCTTTTTGCGGAATTTCCTGCTTCACATATTATTCTAGATCGTAAATAATGGAACGACTAGAGATTGTACTGAAAGATCAATTTTAATAAATAAATATTGTCGAGTCTCTTAAAACTTCCGTCATGCCGTAACGTGTATGGACTACTTTATTGAAACGATTTATTTTGCTTTTGGCATCATTTGAAAATGTAGGACATCCTATTTGTTATGGATTCATTCACATTTCATTCGTAATGAAAAAGGTCTGTTAAAGTTTTATATTTTTTTAGTATTTGTATTATCATTGTTGTAAATTAATGTAGAATCAATTGTCATTAATTCAGTATAAGATACAGATTTAAACTTATTTAATAAATTATTGTTAGGAAAACTTGAGCGTTACGCCCATTTTAACCCATTGAATTACTCCTGCGGGAATGTTTGAAGGAAAAGGTTTATGGCCCACTATTAAACATTTTGCGTTTGGCGTGTTTAGCTACAATGTTCTAAATAAAATTTTTAAATATATTGCGAATACGGTAACGTAAAAAAAGGGTTAACGTGCTTGATAAAAAAAATTGTTTTGGATATTAAATTAATAATGTTGTACAGATATGAAAGATAAAATAGAATTCAAATCTGATGAGATATTGAAAAAGTGCTTACATTTTTAACAAACACTTTTCTGACAACTCATTGACAGATGTTAAATTCACTTCATGTACGGGTACACACAATACATTAAGGTACCTTTCAACCTTTTATTAATGAACACGAAAAATTGCTACCTCATACAATCAAAATAACCAGATAAAGTTTAATTTAATTTACAATTTTAATTTAATTCGTGAGTAATGTAACTTTTAATATAATTAGATTTTCTGTTCATACCATAAAGCAGCATTTAGTTTAATTGTAAGTATAACAAAATAATAAAAAACCCTTTTCTGTAGGGTTAATATGATTAATAACGAAAACGAATTCTTTTAAAGTAAAAATAATTTTGTTCTCCTTAATTACTTAAAAGTGAGTTAATTGAATTACTGTGCAGGGGTAAGCGAAAACGAAAGAAGAAATATTACATCCATATTTGTATCATAATTTTCGAGGTTTGTGTTGTATAATGGTAAACAAATTTGCAGAAACATTATTAGAAAACAGTACTGCCTGCAAAAGAATAAATCCAAATTTGATTGCTTTAAATGGTAAATACTGTTTAAATATTTATAACCAAATTATTCAGGGATCCGGTCATCCGTATATAAAGTGTCAAGGCATTTACGGGAAGGTCGGTTCTCTAATAGTTTGTTTTGAATGCAATCGTAAACTACCATACAAAGTGTATGCAAATTGTGGGAGCAACTTTATGGCAATTTTAAATGTGTGTTATGTAGTGGTAAAAATATTATTAGATGCCGCTCTAGATAATAACGTTTTAGTTGTTTCACCTTAATTAAACGTTCTTGCCGGACTTCCTACCTACTGTGAAGAGAAAATCAATACAAAATCTCTCTGCTTTTCAGAATTATTAATTTAACAAAGTGGTTATTTCACTGACAACCTACACGCTTTATTAGCTAAATGGATGATAAAAAATTAAATACTTTTAAGGAATTGCAAACGTATGTGCCCGAGGTAATGAAGAGAGAAAATTATTTTTAGCTTGCACTCGTTCGGAATAAGATGAAAAGACAAGCTTCCTAAATAGAAGAGCACTTAAAGAATGGAGCAGTTATTTTAACTGCCCATTACAAGCAAATTCTTTTGTGCGTGGAGAACGAATCAAAATAATTTAGAATTAATTAACCATTAATTGAATAATCGTTCTTGTAATTTAAATTTATATTGATGGCAAACAAATGCACTTAATAAAATTTATTTACCATAAAGTTCAAGAATAGCTAATTAAAACACTCTCTCGTTTTATAATTAATGTTAAAAGTATTGTTTTTGTAAAACGTGTTTTATTAGTAATTGCTGTATGTTGAGCATAGTTCCTCCAAAAATCTTTAAATATACGGTGTCCTAGATTCAAGTTAATTTATGATCTCATTGTTTTATCTGTTGAAGTTTTCTTCAAGCGAATAAATGGCACCTCGATATTGTGAAAGCATTATAATGCCAAAGAAGACTTTTAGATAGATATTCAATATCGGATATCGGAATTTTTTGTCATTTTGGCGTATATACGTTGAGAAATTTACAATTTATAGGTTTTTACTTTGTGATTTTTTTTTATTAAAAACTTCTCTTTGATACATCAGTTTTCGATTAAAACTGACATTTATCAAAATTCAATTTTTATCTAAAATTCTCACCGAACGTAGTAGATATCTTCAGCAGAACAAATACAATCCTGTTATTGTATATTGCCCAAATACATAAAATTAGGAACTATAACAGACGTGTAACAGGGTGGAAATGATTAATTCCGAGCTGGAAGTTATTAAAGGTGGGAGTTGCGTAGGGAATTTCACATTGTTGCTGCGGATTTGTGAGTTTTCGTGTTATAAGATTTAAAATTTCAAAACAAAACCATTTTGATATATTATTTAAAAATGGATGGCAAATATGAAAGTTTAGCGAGATTATTTTTCGTCGACCTTTTTTTTCTTTCTCTCTCTCTTTCTCTCTCTCTCTTCGTCTCTAATTAAATCAAATTATACAAGATTTATTTTGAGAACAAACTGAATGAATACAAAATGTTTCATGAAAAAGTATTACCACTTTGGAAGTTTAATTAAATTTTAACTGCTTTCAAAAGTATCTGGCGTGGTTTATTTATGGTTTAATTTTGTGAAGATTATAATATAGAAAAGTTTTCGAGAACAATAATTATAGTTTTATGCATTCACTATTTGCTGCAGAGGATTAAATGGATGAATAATGAATGTAACTGTTGTGTTCGGTTTAAATGGGATTGGATTAAAAGCACTTTATTTATTTTGTGTAGTTAGTTGTTTTTTTTTTATTTCGAATCTCAATTAAGGAATCGATTTATTTTATCTGTTACAACAGAACCAATAAAAAACAAAATAAAAACTTGTTTTTTTTTACTTTTAATTTAATGTCACTCTTTCTACACATTATAACAGAATCCAAAAACCTTCCTTTGTACAGTTAGTTTTGTGTCATACATACATACATACATACCTCCAACTTGATTTTAATGTCAAGAGGTTTTGGATAGCATGAAACTGTAACATTTATGGTTTTGATAATTCTTTGTTAGTTAGGTTCATTATTAAATATTTTTTACATGTTCTTTAAAACTGATGTATTGCCTTGACGGGTAATTAAGAAAAATGCAAGGATTCAACTTGTTAAGTATTTTAGTGATTGGCAAGATACATATTTTAGTTATTTATTGTCTGACGTAGCTCAGGGTTCCTCTACAGGTGTTCTGTTAAAAAAAACTTCAATTGCTATTTTTTCACTACCCAATACAAGAATTCTTCGTTACTTACCATCAGACTACGAGTTATCTCGTATCCTTCCTAATATCGGTACATTTTCGGACGTTTCATGCTGATGGCAAACGATCAGGCTTCATTTTCTTCAACAATAATGGCAACACCATAAATTCTATTAAAATAAGTTTTGTAAAGTCGGCGTCGCATCTCCTTCATTCCAGATAGGACGCAGCAGTCGTACTTCAATCTTCCCCGCCACCTTCACACGAGAGCATTAATTTTAAAGAGATGAAGTAAACACGCAAAGAATTAACGAAATTAGATACTAAAATAATTATGATCGACCGGACTTCAGCACACTACATGCAAGAAAATGCATTTAAAAGATACGAACGAAGGGTACCAGTTAGTAAAGCTGGAAGAATAAATTGAAATGAAAACTCCAAATGTTCCTCATACTTATAGGCTACGATTTCTACATCTAAGAAATTAGAATCTGCATGGAGATCGAACCGACAACTTTGGTTCTCCGGACTAAAACTGACTTGAGCGAGTTCTTTCCACTGATATATGACCTTTTTAATAACATATGTAATTGTCATAGTTCTACAACAATAACTTGATAGATATAGAGCATACTTAATGATTGGAAAAAAAGGTAGAAATAGTTTGGTAATGTAGAGACCTACCCGAGCTCAGTTTCTATGTAGCGTCTCGATGTGGTTCTGTCGAAAATTCGAGTTCTGGTCAAGCAGAACCATATTCTTTGAAATAGATCAGGCTTTTCAAATCAGTGTCTATTGATCTCACCTTGAACAAGTCGAATGTGTTTTGCTAAATTTCTTCTTTAAAGATCTTTGAATATAATGCCACATTTTTAGCTGTGCTTTTGATTCTAGTAACTTCGAAACTTGGCTCTGATTAATAGATTGCTTGAGTAACAGACCTGTGCAAAACTGATAATCTTTAGTTGAATCGCAGGTTTTTTGAGTCAGATCTAGCGATTTCTTTGTTTTTGAAACCGATTGCCCTTTTATGATGTTTTCAAGACAATAAGAACTGAGACGAATCTGAGTTTTTAGGCCGATTGCACATTGGGGTTTCTGCCAAAATGCGCATTAGATGTTTTCAGACTGCATCTAATGTATTTAATTTGAACCGACTTAGGTCAGGTTTAAAAGATCTACTTGTGCAGCACTTAAGACTTAGGAAGTAACCGTTTCATCCAATTAGTTATAAACGCTGACGTTGAATCGTAAATTACTAGACTAGCTAACAATAAAAATGAATTTCTGTGTCAGTGAAGACTACTTCAAGCTTTTTGTACCACTTTTATTTAGATTGAACGTCGAAGATTTACTGTGTAACTGATTAACTTTCCTATTCGTTAAAATTCGATTGTTTTACCTATCGAAGAAACTCACAAAGTGACATTTGATGACTGTTGCACATGAATTTAATTTAACCAAATCGAAGCTGAATTTAGGTAGATTTTTCCATTGCAATTCAGATTTGATTTGCATTAAACTTTTTAGATACTTTTTCAGTAATCTTTCCTAAACGCCCACGACATTATTCAAATCAACCTTAGATGGTAACATGATCAGAGATTTCTTGTTAGTCCAAGCTGAGGCTCTCCTAAAGTCATAATTAGACTTAAATAGATAACTATTCAAGTATTCGTCTAGTTAATGTTTTAAGAGGACCGCGCTTCTTCTACAGGCTACTGTAATAGGTTGCCACAAGGCAATATACTGTTTTGTGTCGCATGGGTTTCTGGTTCTTACAGACATTAAGCGATGACTGCTATGTTACATTCAATAGATGTTTAAGTTTTGACTAGGAAATCTTAAGCATGGCCGATCTACATAAATTATTTGTTGTAGATCCTCAGCACAGAGCTGGTTTTGACCATTATAAAGATTAATTAACTGAAAATCAATTTCCTGGCTTAATAACCGAGTTGGACGTCATTATTACTTTTTTTGGGTTTCTGGGTTCATTTCCACCTCATATGCTGATCAAGTGTTTCAAACTTTTGCAGAAGGATACCTACCTTGAATCTGATTTTCGATCCATACTTACATTAAGAGGGAAGTTAAAAACTTTTTAAATTGTCACAATATTGCAATGAAGTGCCGTTTATTGTTTTGAAATTCCTGTTGTGGTTAGTACTAGGTGTCATGTGCTGTACTTTTACATTGCATGATTTCGTAATCACCGTATTTTAGATATACCACCTGGCAGTACTTCAGTTGGAAAACCCTAGTGTAAGAAGTGGGTGGTTGGAATTATTTAATTGGACCAGAATCAGCTTGAATTAATGAAAATAATAACTAGACGGAATACGGGAGAAGAGTAAAGGTAAAAGAAAAGAAAACTTGGGCTGTTCTTAAATTTGTTTTTGAAGTTTCAGAGTTTTCATTCAACGAATTGTTAAAGAAGACGGCGCAAAACTTGTCATTTACATTGTATTGAAATGAAGTATGTGTAATGAAGCTAATACGATAACAGAAATGATGTAATAAATCTAAAGATAAGATTTGACGACAAAATTAGTGTAAGACAAGTCTACGAGGCTGATAGGTACAACCATTTGCAGGAATACAAGGCAAATGTTAAAAGTTAGAAGGGTGTACAAGTATTTTTCCCCCTAGAAAGGGTAAATGTACGCTAGAAAGTAATCATTTGTGGATATTAAAAAATCTTCTATAGAAAACGTGGCCAAAACATATCGGAGTGATGATAGTGAGTGTAATGTCTAGTTTGGCATTGTGATATTAAAAGCACATTTTTACTGTTACAGTATTATCATTAACTTCGGATTATTACTTTTGCGCACACGTGAGATTTCGTTAAACTATTGCGACGGCAGTAACAAACCTGATGCACTTGCAAGTCTTTGTCTTCATTTTGTATTAATATTATAATTTGTAAATCCATAATTTGTCGTTGAGTAAAAAATTATGCACTGGCCTAGTTAATTGAACTTGGAAGTACTGTTTGATCAAACAGCTTTGTTTCTTGTTGTCTAGTAACTTACCTATATTAAGATTTCGGAAATGCAATTTTCAACGTTACTAAACGTTTTAACTAAACGAAAGTATCGTAAAAACTAAAGCTGTGGGAACACTTATAATAAAAGTGTTATATTGCGGATATTTACTATTAGATTTGCTTTTGAAGTTGCAAAACACCTTGTAAGACAATTATAAATGATGTAATGGAAAAAAAGGAACGTTACAGTTTTTATATCGGTTTTTATAAATAGCTGATGGCAGTTTCAAATGTAATTAAATTTCCACAGCTTATTGTTGCACGTAATAAGCTGCAAAAGAATCTGGAATTTCCATAAACAGAACTGTCTGAATCCTATGCAGATACTATTAATTAACTAAGGAATCATAAACGAAGTGGTCGCTACTGAGAATCTGATCAACATATTAGGTAGCCAACATTAATGGATTTTTTATAAACTTATTGCAATTGATTGCATTGTGGTTTTTCTTTTTTCTAGAAACCATCCTAATGAATACCTCGTCCGTGCATTTGAAATAACTTCCTGTTCACGTCCCGGTTATTGTATAACATATAATTATAATTTTATGTAAATGGAAATTTAATTTTAACATTGAAATGTAGATACGTAATTATTTTATTTATTTAATTTTATTGATAAATTGACTTGTAATGCCAAGGCAAATATATATTATTAAATTCTTCCATATCGTACTATCCATATAAACTTTTTTTTACCACTGGGTGCTTTTTAAAAGTTGAAATTAATTATTTTTCGAATTTCTTATGCACGCCAAGACGGTTGTTTAATTATACCCGTTCCAAATCAATAGCGGTAATAAAATTACCAGTACTTACCTGCACAACAAAAATATAGGTCGACTCACAATAAAACCTCTTTATCTTCCTTCCACTATCGTTTTTGAACTGACCAATTGGGCAATAATAATAACGTTACGTGTTATTTCATTCAAATTTCATATTCATATATGCTAGGTTATTTTTAGTTTTTAAAATTCGTGTTTTTAAAAATAGTGCAAGCTGTAGGTACAACAACCTAGAGAATATTTTTCGACATTGGCGAATGTGCTTGTTTGTTTTTTCGAGGATGACGTTCGTTTTGGCACTGTATAATAACATTTTTCTTTTTAGTAATTATTAATTTAATGCTGTTTAGTACATTTATAATTTAAAACTTAAACATGTAAACTACAGTAATTAAAATGTTCTACATGTTGAAGTAAATAGAAGTGATACTTGAACTTTGCTATATTTGTTATGATTGTTAGTCTTGACGTCTATAGACATTAAAAGAAATATGCTAACCTTGAATATTATTGTAATCGTTGAACGTTATTATAATGAATTAAATATATTTTACACCTTTTTTTATTTAGTTAATTTCAAACCAGTATATAGAGTGAGTGCAAGTAATTTGTTTTAACTCAGGAAATGTGCGACAGTTTAGATTTGATTCATTTGGCATTTATAAATAAATTCTGAATTGAAAAACAGAAGTATGTGTTGGTTGCTACGAGGCATATTCATGATTAAAGGATTAAGTTGTAAAGAAATTGTTTTTAGTTAACAATTGAGTGAGGGAGCACTCTGTATAGTAATCTGGTTGTTGATTGTTGCTATTTATAAATCGTGGTTTGAGAAACTTTTCTAAATGTGAAAATTTATTTTTCTTCTAATAAATTAAAACCTTGATTTGTTTTAAAACTTTTTGATGTAGGAAATTTATCATTTAATTGTCTTTTCTTAAGAGGTAAACTGATCGTTACTTGGTGAATAAATCGTTTTATGAATGATACTATCTTGTGTTTTTATTTTAACGGGAATCCTACGCTTTATTTGATCAGCAGTACCCTTTTTTGTAAACCACAAAGATTATTATCGTCATCATCTACACAGTTTTAAGCTATTCCTGCGATTGTTTTTGATTTTTCTTTGTTAACATTTTTTTTCTTTTCCTTTCTATCGAAGGACTCCTAATCTCCTTTCACCTTGTTTGCCTTTTTTCTTCTATATTTTGCTGATATGCCAAAACGGCAGCAATTAAAATTTCCTTTCCAGGCAATTCCTACAGTCCTTTTCTTTCTGAATTTTCCATCATGAGAATTGATAGTTTCCCCAAAACTATAAGAAGATCTCAGTTGAGACGAGATCTTTGGATTACTTGAGGTATCATTTTAGTAAACGAGTTTGTGCTGCACTTTTGTTTCTTTTCTAAATGGCATAATCTGAATTGGGTCGAAAATTGTGCTGTTAACCTTATTTTCTTTGAGGGTAATATATTGCATTTGTACGTCGATGCTTTCAATTGTCTATATGGCGTTAATGATTAAGATTATTCGAATTCTGTGCCATGTTGTACATTGATGGTATGTTTATAATATTCTGGCATCATAGAAAATTGTCTAGTGCATCCGAATATTTTTTGTAATATTCATCTTTGATTGAATTTGATCATTAATTGATTAATGGAATGAATGGGGAGAGGGGGGCAAAACCCGACAATAAGCTACTAATGTTAAGGTGGAAATGTGACTGCTGGAGGGCAAGATCTTATTGCTGGAAAAGGACATTTGTGACGAAGATCAGACTAGTCGGAAGTTACATTTAATAGCAAACAAAGAACTAAAAATAAGATGTATAATGTTTTAAGAAAGCTTATGGAATTATAAACTAAAGTATTTGCTTATAAATCCGGGTTTTAAATATAAAACAAATTAACCGCATTCATTTTAAATTGTCTTTAAATATAATATTGTTTGAAGGACCTGAACTCTGATCTGACTATAATTAGAGGTTGTATTGAAATGTATTTCCAGAGGTTTTTGAGAGGATGCTGATAAGCTTCGATAACAATTTTATGTAGCGTTTATCAAAACTTATTTAGTATAAACATTTTAAAAAAGATTGGATTTTCTTGAAAATTAGTAATTAGATAAAATTTTAAATAAATCACTTTTATAACAATTTTATTCATTATTTTTTTTATTTAGTTTGTAAATGTAAAAGTATTTAATACTGAAATATTCATAGTATTGAAATATCTATTCAATAACCCGTTTGTAGGTTAAGGTTAGCTTGTACTTATTTAAGGCTTTTAGTTAATCATTTTGTTAATGCATTTAGTCTTTTATTCATTTATATGATAATTACACAAAGATAAATATTTAAAAAGATATTATTATATTATACAAAATTCATATTTCAAATAATAAACGATAATATTACTCACTCATCTTGATTCTTAGGTTAGAATGACAAAGAGAAAGTATCACCGTTTTTAGTAAAAGTCTTGCATAATTTCATAGTTACTCTACCGAGCATAATACATACTATACTATGTACATATTTGTAGAATGAATCGTGTCATCTAAACAAACAAAATATGTAAACATACAAAACATTATTAAAATATATTAAATTAAAAAAGGACGAAATAACAATAAACCATCTAATTAAGTAAAGCATTCATTTTATTGTTAAAGGGACGTGGTAGATTGCTTTATTGCATACAGTGAGGGTTGCTAAATTGTGTATATACAGGGGTGCACGGTTTGAAAATTAAATTGATTCTGTTTCCAAAAGCTTTTTGTTTAAATTGTTTGTGACACGGTCGTTTGTCTGTCGTGGGATGCTTAAAGTAAATCTTTCCTTATAAATAACAACAAAAATATGAATAAATTGATACGATTTTTACGTAGGCGCAAAAGGTGTGCTATGGATATACTACAGTGTATTGAATTTACGGCACACGGCCTTGACTTTACAAGCCTTTGTAATTTGTTTCACACTAAATTAAAATCAATTTTCTTCTATCAAGCATTTAGGAATGACAACGTTTTGGTAACATTAATAATAGACTTTTGTTATAACGAACGAGAATATTTTTAGAACGTTTTATTTTCTTGTCGTGCATATTAAAAATATAGTTATTGGTTATTGTTAAGATGGAATAATATGTATAAGTTAAAAAGAAGTCAGCCTATAATTTATGAATATTGTTCTTGTAACGAACTGATGATACTTTAAGTACTGGAAGAAAAATAATTATTATTTATTTGTCCTGTTCTTTTGTATTCATTAACATTTAAAAATGTCTTGTCAGATTTACAAAACGATTAACAATTGAGTAATTGCAAGCAAAGCTTTAATTTCCTGATATTTAAGTTTAGAGGGGAAAAAACATTAATTTATTTGGTTAGTATTTACGCACATAAAGGTCAATAAACGTGTTTATTACTTATCGGCATTGATCTCGGAAAGGATTCGTTAGAGAAGGAACCAAATTCAGTAAACCCAAGTTTTAATCAATTTTTGCCATCTTGCCCTCGTTTTGCTACTATAGGGTTTTTCATATTTTCCATCCTTGTTTTGCAACCTACAGATGAATTTGATCATCTAAACCAATACCAAATGTTAAAATTAAGACAGTTAAGCTAATCCATCTCAACCTAAACCAATTTTAAAAAGTGATTGTAGGTTTTATACAAAAAAATCTCCAATCTTTCTTTTATATTTCGGTACACTTTGTTTCATGACGTTTGACATTTTAAGTGTGCTAACTTTTCCCTCACATTCTCTAACCTTAAACTTGAAACTATTACAGTTGTATCACATTTTTATTTCTACGGCATCACATACATTAGATCTGTACTCCATGTTTCATTTATATTGTTATTATTGGGACTATAGAAACAAAATTTTGAGATTTTGATACATACAAATATTTTTCGGGTAGAGGATTGAATTGAATTTGACATGTCTATCCCGATTTCTTATTGTTTATAATATCTTTTCCTAAGATACCGAGAAATAAACAACTAAGTTAGTCTTCAAGACAAGCCACATCTTCATGTTACGCTTGTACTCCTTTTTTGAGATGTAAGAATAATAAGGTTCTATCTGCAAGCTTTCCAAATACTGATGCAGTTATTTTATGAAAGACTTCGAGATTGATCGATGAAAATGGCAGATTAATAAAAAATAGCTATGAATAGATTTTAGAATATAAAAATTTGCAGATACAAGTTTCCTATTCCAGAGTGACGAACTAATGTTTTTCTGCTACAAGGGGTCCAAAATCATCGCAGAAAATTAGCGATCTTGTCTTGAACTTCAAGTCGCTTGGAAAGTGGAGCTCCACTCAAATAGTAAGACATCTAGTTAACCTGAAAGGAAAGTGGTCGACCATAAGATATTAACTTTTCAAGAATCAATAGTCATATGAAATTCTTATAAACCGATGCTTGACAGCAAAACACGTAATAGGTTTTAAGAGCCTGTAATCCTCATTAGTTTCTGACTCCGAAGGGGCCGACAGCCGTTTTAGATCTACGTTCATTTCAGCCAAGGTGGTGGTAGGGTAGCGATTGATGTTGGTGGTGTGGTGTAGCCTTGTGGTCAGTTAGTGACAGTGTTGCCAGTACTGACGATTTCTCGCCAAAGTGACTACTTTAATAATGGCGACAAGAAATTCAGTGTTGGCGATGGCGACTTACAGTGGCTACTTTTTTTTGAAAAAAGGCTACTTTTAAAAAAGAAAGGCGATTTTTAAAATAAAATTTGTGCAGTCGTCGCTGCGAGTTCGGCAGCCAGATATCCGGATGGTATCTAAGGTGTGCAAAAAATATTTATAAAAGTGATATAATAAATTGTAACTCTAAGACTAAGATGAGCTTGAAACTGATGACTATGATGCACCATCTATTTCAGTGCAATTGTAAATGTAATACAATAATATTGTGCTGCTCTGCTTTAGTTGTTTTAATTTGTTGTTTAATGTATTTTTGATATTTTGCCCTCTAAAAATTAGAGAAAAGATCCTGTGGCGCCAAGTTGAAAAAACTGGATCTGGCTACTAACTAAAATAGTATGATTTTAATCTCCCCATTTCACCAATGTGAAAACTGGCAGTGATATGCTAGGCCTGTATGCCACAGCGGTCGTATACTGTTATAAAAGCGGCTTTCTCGACGACCACTGGCAAAACAGAAATACCATATCGTAGCGGTCGAGCGGTCGTATACGACCGCCACGGAATAATGAACCTATTTAAATGGCGGTTGTATACAAACTCCTGTTTTGTTACTTTTTTCAAACTTTGGCGGTCATTTTGACCATGTTCCCGAAGAGTTATCAAAAAAACGAAGATATCACGTTGTCTTTAGTTTTTGATATAGAATTCAAATCTGAAGTCAAAATTTCAAAATTTGACAAAAAATTCGGAGAGACATAGAGACAGACTTCGCAAATTCAGTAACGACTCTCTTGGAGTTCGTTTAAAATCTGGCGACTTCGTATCCGTTTTGGCGATTTTTGTACATTGAGTTGGCGACATTGAATGTCAAAATGCTGACAACCCTGGTTAGTGATAGCAACAAGTCCAGTGTAGTGGAAGCAAATGGTAGTCGCGATAGTAATTTGGTGTAGAATTTATTGGCAAACATGCAAACAATTCTCCGCAAAATCCCGCTACTGCAAGAGCATGTTGGGAGGAATTTTAGAACCGGAACGAACATGAATGAATTGAGCAGTCAAGCACTTACGGCCCCGAACCAAAGCGACCAGGACAGAACGCTGGTTCGTATTACGTCTCATCAGTAATGTAAGAGAGTAAACGTCTACCTTCTCAGAGCGCAGCGTAGAGGTAGAAGAACCACAAACAAAGACACAAAACTACCGGCGTTATACAGTCATTAAAGCGAATCTCATGTGAAAAAATATAAATCATGAAACGAGAGAGATCATAGCTTCTCAGCAGCTTGACTGTCGTTTTTAGTTCTTTTCTATTGTTTGAGGTGCTGTTCAAAGCTCATAAGCTAATATCCATGTACAGCTTTGAAAGCACCGAATTGAGAAAAATTACAACAGTAGGACTTTCTATTTTTCCATTTTTAAAGTATTATTATAATCTTTTGTTGCCAAAGTATGTAGGTACAGTAAAACCTCCTATTACCGACACTGCCTATAGGTGAACACTTCATATAAGCGAACAGATTTTGTAGAACCAAAATATTGTTAAGACACACTAAATGGTCTTTTTCAACTAGACATTCTCAATAAACGGACGAAACCGACTGTGTTCGCTTGTTGGAGACTTTACTATATATGAAACGTAATGATAATTCTAGATTTTTATATTTATGCGTTAGATAAAACCCGAGAGGAAAGCGTTGGGAGATACTCATACTATTTGACGTCAAAAGTATATTTTTTCTAAAGACAAGTTGATACGTGCGCGTGCATGATTACTTGACGCTTCTTATCAAGCTTGGCCTAAGAAAACTTTAATTGCAATTTCTGATTCATTTCTGAAGACATTTATAAAGTGTTATTTTGCTGATTAATTTGATGCAAGGAATTTTTTTATATTTAATTTAATTTATTTTGTTTTAATATTCAAAATTATTATTTATGAACCTAACATTATATTTGTACTAACTAATGTAAATTTCTTGAATTGTTCCAGGTAAGCTACCCACCACATTGATAATGTCATGCTCTACAGCAGGACTCTTTGATGAGTAAAGGTATCTGTACAATCGCTTGGTATTTATAAAAAGTTGCTTTAATTCTCCCATCTGAAAGAAACGATTTTGTTAAAATTTCTTAACAATCCATAATATCATGTAATATTTAATGTTGTAAATCTTAAAAAGGAAACTGAAATTTTTTGTAAAGTAAAAAAAAAGTTTTGTAACACCTCGAATTAAAAACATGCATTGAAGTATTTAAAATAACTCTCATCTATACACGCAAAAGTTATTTATGTAGGTTATTATAACTTATAAACCTGAATGGGAATATTTAATGTGGATAGTTATATCGAGAGAGAACAGAAAACTTTAGGTTCACTACACATTTTAGAATATTAATTTGTGCTAATCGCATGAATGAATAAGTAGAAATTTATTTTTATTTATAAAAATGTCAGTGAAGGAAGTTGTCGATATTTTACGCAACACACGTATTTCGTTTTTACTTAAATTGCAACTGCCGAAGTAATTAGAATTGACTTAATTAAGTACATATAGGAAACGTTTTATTTTTTGGCTTTATTAATGAAAATAATTAAACAAAATTAATTACAACTAAAAAAAATCTTTTAATTTTACAATTATCAATTAGAAAATTGAATTTTCATATTATTTTAAACAGCAATTGCCAATTAAATTGCGAAACCTAGAAATTCATTTTGTATATGGTGTATCTACAAATGGTATTTGAGTGAAAGCAGTTTTTATTTTCAAATGTGCATAACCTTATATGTAATAAAAATAGCTTTTGAATAAATGCATATTGTATGTAGTATTTTAATTATTATTTACTAGATCACATTAGTAAATCTTTAAAGGCTTGGCGTTTTAAGTGTTACATTAAAATAATTTGAGGATTTTGATAATCTTCTGTGTTTGCCCTATTTTTCTTTTTATTACTAAAGAGAGAATCTAATACTTTTTTTATAGAAATTTTATCTAGTGGAAGGAACATATTTGGGGTGCTTTACATAAATTTGTTGAAAGAATCCATATATATTTTTTAGTTTCAAACCCTTTTTCCTTCGAGACGTATTTCGAAAGATATTTGTTTTCTCTATATCATTTGAACGTACCTACGTTGTTTTTATGTTTAGTGTGTCATAATAATAATAAAAAGCATTAGTATTGTAGCAATAAGCAGTGCTTATTTAAATAATATAAGCGATTTTTAATTTCCTGTTGATTATCGTATGAGTAATTTAAGAATTCAAGAACTGAAATAAAAAAATTTAAAAGTCGCTACGCGATCTCTAACAAAAATGCTTCTTGTATCATTTGCATGTAATTTAGAAATTCGTGGAAACAATTATTTAATTATTTTTTACATAAACAAACTATACATAGTTGTTCTGAATGTATTATACTTCTGTACTAATACATAATCAAGATGTGTGTATGTGTATTTGTGCTTGCACGCACAATCTAACAACCAGCGTTATTAAACTTTATTATGTTTTTATAAACTATTATTAAATAAAGATTGTTTCAATGACAAAGAGTAACATTGACTTACGAAATCAAACAAACATTAACCAAACCAATTAGAAAATGTATGCGTAACTTATGTATCTTTAATTGAAATGGCAAAATATGTATTACTTTATAGAGATCATTCCAAAAGGTATTAGGCGTAATTTAAAGTTACATAGTTATTTTTATAAAAAAATTCTTACTCGAGATTTATTTAGAATTTATGAATATTTATAAAGGGTGCTGCAGGAAATTTTTTAAATCCAAAAATATAATAGTAGTTTCAAGATCAAGATCAAACGATATCATTTTTATGACTACCTAGCAACGTGGGGCGAATTGCTGCGTAAAAGCAACTTGAAATGATATACAAAAACGTGGATGTTAAATGAAATAAGAAAGAAATGTAACTGTAAATACTAAATAGTTCTAAGACAGCTCTGATTGTAAACCTCTACAGTAAAACCTGACATAGAGAGTATCAAAGAAGGCAACATTCAATGTGTTACATCCTCTTTGTCCCTTTTGTTTTTCTCAGCAATTTATGTTTCTAATTAAAATCCAAAATGTATCTCTTCTAATAATTTACGATTCCAAATCATTTGACAAGAAGAAAAACTTGTCAGAAACCCTCTTAACATAATCTTATACAATTATGTGAATTATCTAAACACTTAAAGATCAATAAATCCAAAATAGAAAGCAAATCACTGTCTGCCTCATAACTGAGATTTTAGTGTCCCAGATCACAGTGTTCACTGAAAGACTTGATGCATTACAGAAAGCCTCAGGACTCTTTCTTCCTACATCAGCTGAAGTTTACTACTGGTGTATTTGTTAAATATTATAGGAGTCATCAGAAATATTCTTAGTCTTTTGCCAAAATCATTTAAAGAACTTCATGGCACGTGGATTCTTTCATAAATGGGAATTGACAGTAATGAACGAGTAGACAAGCAAGCAAAACCTCCAACGCTTACAGAACCACAATTTGCTCACATGAAAATGAACCTAAATGATTCAAAGCAATATTTGCTAACTTTTTTGCCTTCATGACCCCTTTATGTTTATAGCCTACTGACATCCTCCGATCGTAAGGAATTATAAATATAAAGCTGTAGGTTAAGACTCATCCGCGCAAATTTCTCTCTTGTGCTCTACTGTTCCTACAATTTATTGGCAATGTTACCGCGAGGGAAGTGCAGGGGGGTACATCTCCCGACTAAAAAATGTAACTAACTTGGAGTTACGGCAGTCATTGAGGTTGTCGGGAAGAATTCGCTTAAACTAACAAGCTAATCGTTAACTTCTACTTTTCTAAATACTCGTATGCTGGGATACAATACGACCAACCATCACATCCCAGCACTGTAGAGACTACCGATCAGAATGAATTAATGGCGTTTTCCTGATTCGAAAGCTTAGAGATCTACTGTTGTTTCTTGTTGTTTAACTAAAACTGCGTTGTTATAGAGTCTCTAAGTTAATTCCGATTAAGATTAATCTTCTCTCTGCTGCCTAGCAATCTTAGATCAAAACTTTTTTTTTTGCATCCATTGCTTATAAACAATGTTAAGAACATTGAAGATATAAATTTCTTTTTAGATAATCCCAAGGTAAAAAATCCATTGAGTTTAAATCTGGTAATCTAGCTAGACATTCCAGGAAGCCTCGTTTTTTAATCCACCTGTTTGGAAAACTAGTATCTAGCTAGCTGGTGCTCCGCCGGTTGTTAGTATCATTTTTGCTAATATTCTAATGCTGTTCTAAACATTTTGTCGATCTATGTAAAAGTTTAAATATCTCGAGAACTGTTAAAGATAAAGGTATCATCTAGTATGGGATTGTTCAAAAGATCTATAAAAGTACTATCTAAAAATAAAATGAGAAGTATATCATTCCTTGTTGTAGTTTACACCTTTCTCAAAAAATATTCTGACGGCACTCATGGTACCAGCTGTCCATAGACCCACATTACATAGTTGCAAAGACGAAAAGTTGTTAGAACTTCAAAGTTTCTATACCTAACTGTATCAATACTGCAAAGCATTATTGATTACAATTAGACCAAATCTTGCTCGTTTTTTTAACTGCCATCTACGTTTTTTCCTTTCCTTTTGGTTTTATTATGGTTCTATCAAATTTATAGGTTTCTAGATTTTTGTAGATTATTATATTGGTTAGATTTCTGCAAATGCATTCTATGTTTACTTCTGTCTGAAACTGAACATTTTTTCTATTCATACGGGGACGATAACAATAGTTTACAGAGGGTTTGCTCATGACTAAACACAGACTGATTCTTAATGTTTTCTCTCCATCACGATTTTAAAGTTTTGCAGATTAAAGTGGCTCTTCACTAACACAAATTTTTTCCAATTTCTCGAAAATACTTTGACATCTGTAACTTGATAACTCTGTGTCTTTCTGATTTACTTTTCTTGACGTTTCCCGAAGCAAATGTTCCTGTAGTGTGTTTGTATCGACTTAGCTGTTTGATATCTTTTGATTTCATTATCAGAGTCAGTGTCAATCACTTTCTACTAGATATTTTATATGGCAATATTCCGATTGTGACACTACACTGAATTCACCCTTGCTTGTTTCATCTCATTATCTGTCTTCTGCCGTAGTTATTCAAAACTGTTGTCTTTTAGTATTAATTTCTGTATATTTTAGAATAGTTTAATCTTGATCAAGTTGTTAGGTATTTTTTCCTATAGATGGAAAAGTCATAGAAGTGAATTTCTCGATATTGTTGGCTACCTTGTCAGTGCTTGAGTTGATTCTAAGATCTGATTTGACTTTTTCCCATTCATCAGTATACGTCCCAATTGGTATCTTATGATTCCTTGTGAACATGTTTACCGATCTAAAGATTTTTCAGAAACAGCTACTCCGGGACAGATGGAAAGACTAATGGAGTTTGAAGATTTAATCAAAATCTAGAAATGGATATCATCATGTTGCGTAAGTGGAAAAAAGTTGTGGGTATCCTTACCGTTTAAATGGAATATCTAGTCCAAATTTTGATAGATATTATAACATTTAACTATGTGTAGGTATAAGCTAAATTTAATTCCGTTAGAAATCACAATCTACTCGTCTGTGACAATTTTACCAAAACGTATGAAAAACAAACCACAAAGTGTAGACAATCTAGTGAATTCCTAAAAGGGACTAAATTAATTAACTTAATGTAATTGTATTATGTAAGTATTTAAACCAACTGTACATAATAGCGAGCTTGGTCCAATAAGATCTTCCAAGTCTCATCGTTTTGGGTATATTTAGCTTGTAAGGTTCACACTGCTGTGTAGAGAGCAATATTTCTATCTTTAAACTCATCTGCTAATTAATAGTTACATTGCATACTATAAATATTTCATTATTATTAAATATTGTTTTTTAGAACAGTTTAATTTTTATAAGGTTGTTGCTCCTTGTTAAATACTTATAAGAATGAGTCGCTATAAAAAACAGAATTAGTTAATTTTGCAAAAATTCTAATTTGGTGTGATCCACTAATATCTTTTAATCTTAGATATACACAGGCATTTAGAAAATTGAAATAAGAAAGTAACGGAAATAATGAAATTACTTGAGAATTTATATTGCACGTTCCCTTTGTAGTATGTATGTTAGAACTTCGGGACACTTGTTTATAAAACGTAATTGAATTTCCTGCTTATTTCGGGTTTGAGCTACGCTGAAGTTCAAGTATGTTTATAGGATTATATAGAAACCACCCACTATAAACTTATCTAGAAAATTATCAAATTAAATTTGAATCAACTCTCTACTAAAACAATTTTTAATGATTAAAATTGTAAGTCGTATTTATTTCAAAAACAGAAAACGTTTTTAGCAAAAAGCATATAAAATGATGAAACAACAGAATTTGTAACAAACCAAAAGGCCTTTAATTTCTTTTGTTAAATGCGAGGCGGCTTTTAATCACACAAATTAAATCCGATGCGACAAAGAAATAACGGAACGGACTAGAATTTGTTAAAATGTTTAGCCACGATTTGTTTATTAAACTCGTAAAGGGGATTTTTGTTGGCAGTAAAATTAAGTTGTTGTTGTGTATACGCCTGCCTGGTTGCCATACTTTTTTGTGTTTCTGCAGGTGGCACATTTATGTCGCCACTTTAGCTGAATTTTAATGGATAATGATTAAATGTAAAGAAATAGATACAAATGTAGCAGTATTTTTAGAAGGGAAATTGGAAATATTTATACCTCGGTATAGATGTAGATTCTTTGTCTATTGATTATTTTAATTTTAGCAAACTGCATAATTTGTGTTCTCATTTAAAATTTAAACATTTTAATTGCTAGAAATTCTATTTTTATTGTTCATTAATTTGAAACTCTCATGCTAATTATCACTTAATAAATAGAAAGTATTTAATATTGCATATTTCCTTTACTCGCTTTTACTTAACCACAATGCTCATTTCCTGTGTAGTTTTCTTTCGGCAAATAGGTAAGAATAATGAATGCAAAAAGTATTTTAATCGCTTATAACATTACATAAATGTGTGGTCTAAATAAACGACAATGTAAACTAAATCGAGCTTCAATCTCAAACTGGAGAATCTAACAGTTACATTGGAGGGTTTACGTTTCAAATTTTCGTGCCCTTTGAGTTGTTTCTGTCAACCCCAAAGCAGATCTAACTGAAGCTAATAGCAGACTTATATAGACGAGATCAAAAGGTTTTACTGCTTTGTGCTTTATATACAAGCATAATGCTGCTCATGTAGTACTGAATATTATTGCTGCTCTTCTCTTTTTATTTATTTTTCAATTAAAACGCAGATTTGTTCACTATTAATTTGTTTTAAAATAAAGAAGAGTTGGAAATCCGAAGAAAGCCAGAGAAAGTTGAATGGTAAAAATTTATTTTTGCCGTTACGGTTGTTTTGCTAACAACTAAAACCGCATTTGAACATGCTTTATATAAATCAAAATTTTCTTCATTCTATGCATAACGTGTAGCAGACCTAAAATTCAATTGGTTTTTAAATCCCATCTAAATTTAAATTTCACGTTTTGAATTTATAGGTTGAAATATCGTATACTTTACGATGCCGGTCGTTCTCCGAAAAGTATTTGAAAAAGGCGGTTATATTTGTGAATTGCGTGCAATTCAAAGCAATCAACGCATTGAAATAATGTTTTTATTTAAATTACAAAATAACTCTCGTAACTAACGTCACGAGCGTTCTAAACGTAATTATATTTTTATTAGTAATAATGCTAACCGTAAAAAAGGAACTTACTAATATTGTTATCGTGGTGTTTGTTTATGTGACGATTATGTAAAAATTTTACTAAACCAGAATTTATTATTAGGTGCTAATTATAATTTTTAGCTCGTAAAATTTAATTAAAAGAGAAACATTTTTATGGACTCATGTAAAATACTTAACAACAACAATGCTGCTTTTTGATTTATTATGCTGTGCCTGTGTACATTGTAACATATTCGGTTGTATCGACGAAGGCTGTTTGTGCAGCGATGTGTTTAATAAGTATACAATGCACACACGAAGTATGCTCGTTATCAATAAAATTTATTGCTGTAGGATTTATAAAAAGTTCTTGTCGAGTCTGATATACCGTTTTATTCTTATCGCGATAATCGACTCTCTGATAATTAGTTGATCTGATAAAATTTTCTAAATAAATCTGAAGATGCTGAAGGAAGACAAGGATTTTGCTACATTTCGAATGTATTGAAGTGGATGAAATTTGTAAATTATACGAGGTTAGGCGGGATTTACATGAGAGGTTGTGCTGTTTGCTAATCGCTCTTATGGCCACTTAATACCCTTTTCGCAAAATACCACCATAATCATTTGTCCGTGGTACTACGCAATTATGTTTCATCCCTGTGTGAATGAATGTAGACAGGTGTGATCATTTCCATCTTTCAACTTTGAAGCAATAAAACAACTACCTCGCAGCGCATAGTTATGCGGTTCGTGGTCGCTAAAATCAGTTTAGAAGAAGTTTAAGTTGCTTATGGGGAACACGCATTCAATAAACTGAATTATTTCTAATGGTATCATTGAAAACTACAATTTCAGCCAGTGTTAGTCGCTAGAAAAGCAAAAGAAAACCGATATTTGGTGAGATTTAAACATGGCTGCAATCGTACGAAGATTCTTCTTTATCGATCTACAATAAAATGCAATCTTAGGGTAAAAGTTTTTATTGATCTTAAGAAACAAAGAATTTAATAATTAAGAAGTACCAGAAAACGGGAAAAGCAAAGCCAGCTGACGAATTCTGCACATAAATCGAAGCAGATACAGCCAGGCAACAAATATACAGAGCGACAATTATTAAAGATCTAAATATGGAACATTCTAAGAGAAAAAGTTGAGAACTACTCAGATGAAGATCCGAACAGAATATCTGAGAGATTGAATACGTAGTTTTGTTCTGATCATAACCTAGCTATCTTAACCATTGTAACTTTTTGTGTTACCTTGTCCAGGAATGTATCTACCATTTTTGTTGGTCTCCATGTAACTTCTAGATGGTGTAATCTGCTTGCTTTAAAATTAATTCCATCGTCAGCTTTGATTTAAAAAATATTTCTCGAGAAAGTAGCCTAACTGTAATATTTCCAAATGATTTTATTGGGTTAATTGTTAGCACGATCTTTAAATGACTTTTCTAATTGTGATTGTTAACATTTTTTTGGCACCCAAAAGTGTCCTTTTCATTAATTCGATAACGTCAAACATCTCCTTTAATCGGTTTAAATAGAGTCAGGGTAAAACTATGCGAACCTACATGTTAACTAATATTCTATTAGATTTCTCTAAAACTTTGATACTATTAATCATACGCTTATGTGTGCTAAACTTTAATATTATGGTTTTGATGAGTGTGCTACTAATTTGATTCAATCTTATTTATCTGATAGATCTTTAGTAATTAAATGTAATAATTCCTATTCTAATGCCTTCTCAATTTTGTCTGGTGTTCCGCAAGGCTTTGTTCTGGGTCTCCTACAGTGCTGGTGGTAAATTCAGCAAAGAATCTTGGTATTATCATTGATGTTAAATTACGATTTAAAGAGCATGTCTCTAAGTTGTTGCAAAAGACGTACTGTTCTTTGAAATTACTTTATGCTAATAAAGACATTTTAGATCTACCACTTAAAAGGACCCTGTCTGGGACTTTAATTTTATCTCATTTTAAGTATTGTAATTTTATATATGGTCCATGTTTAGTTTCTGTTGATAGAAACCGCATGCAAAAGGTTCAAAATTGGTGCTGTCGATTCATATATAATTTGCATAAATATGACCACGTTTCTCATAAGCTTGTGTAACTTGGATGGCTTAATATGGAAAATAGTTGGAGATGTCAGCTGGGATCATTTACACATTCTCTGCTTACAACAAAATATTCTGCCTCTCTTTGCTCTAAATTGATTCCTAGGTATAATCTACATGACTTAAATACCCGACATAACTCTTTACTTACACTCCTTCATTATAGAACTTCGCTTTTCCGGAAAAGTTTTGTCTATAATGCAGTTAAGTTTTCCAATTCCATTCCGACAAATATTAAATCTTTAAATCCAAACTCTCTTAAACGTCAATTGAATACTTTTCTTTTGAATTTACAATAATTGTTGCTTGCCATCTGATCTTCACTATCATTATTTTTATTTATTATCATTCATTTATGTCTGAGGGTCTTCGGGTTAAATAGAGTAGCTCCCGGCTAGATTTCGCCAGGAGACTCCTCAATTTATAATTTTAATTTGTTTATTGTATTTTTGTATTTTTACAATAGAGTGTACTTAAATTAAATTAAAAAACTACCCTAGAAATGCAAGACTTTGGTACTGGAACGGAATGCTGTAAGGAAACTACTCTGGTTTGCTTTATGTATTAAAAAATTCTTGTTTTTAATTCAATGTTTCTGTACAAAATTGGAAATAAAGGAGAATTTCTTTAGAAATAATTTGAAAGAGAAAACTTGGTTTAGTTCTGGCCAAGCTGCTCGGCGGCTGCTCTTGAAATTGAGTAGATTTTGGATTGATTGAACAGCTTTGAGATAGTTTAACCTTTCTCTTGTTTTTTGGTTTGTTGCGGTTACTTGTTCTTTCTTTGTGTTATAGTTGAATCTTCAAAGCGATTTTTGTTGCCCATAGATTTTGGAATGTGCTTGATTTAGGTATAGTATCCAGTGTCACCCTGGACATGATGATATTTAGTTGAATCCTCGAGAGGGATTTTTGACAAATGATATTGTGAACTCTTCTTGGTTTAGTAAATTGAAGTTTTATTATTGTAACCTCTGGCAAGGTGGTACGTGAAGCTTCAGGCAGACTTGTATATTTAATATTGAACCCTACAAGCTGTTTCCTTTATTTTTAGCCATATAACTTCTAACCTCTCTGCTGAGACGGAATATGGGCCTTTCTTTAGTATTTTCTGCAGTGATAGATGAATTCTTACGGCAAATGGAAGTTTTTTTATCTCAATATTTCTGCAGTGATAGATGAATTCTTACGGTAAATGTAAGTTCTTTCATCTCAATATTTGAATGTTGGATGCGAGTTCTGTACCTCTTTGAGTTCGTACTATGGTATGTTATTGTAGCGATTTAAGTTTTTGAAACGATGTGATTGTTTGGATCTCCTACGCGAAGGATCGTAAATTCTTCAGTAGCGCTTACGATTGTTATAACATGTTTATCCCACAAATGACCATATCATATTCATCTGCAACTGTATTCTTTTCTCTTTACTTGATGTTGCTAGGAACTGGTTTTGTTCTACCATGGTGAGTTGCGTTCTAATGCACATACGCAAATGGAAGGTTAGGGTAGTTTTGGTTGATAAAACAGAATCTGTGTTCAAGAAGACTCGTTTTAAACTTTGAGTTGGATTGCTGCTCTTGCAGCAACTGGCAATTTTAGTGAACGACGTGTTCGTAGTCCGCATTGTTCCAACACTTACGGCATGGATGCAGGGTTGGCAGAAAAATGTTCCCAAGATGGAAGTGTTGAATAATGAGATAAACTGATGAGGTAGCATCTCTCCTTTTCTTCAGTTGAAGATTTCTTTGTTGATGGATCATGAATTATTTTTCCTTAATGATCATGAGAAAACGTTTTTCTGTGGTGCTGGTAGCTTGATGGAATGTGCTTTCATGGTTCTTGTACAGGGTTCAAGAGTTTGTTTTAGTTTTGAAGGACTATATTGTCGGTCGATGTAATGACTGTTTTTCTTCTCGAAGGACCATGACAGACGCAAGACAGAACAGCTAGGCGGACTACTTTGCTTGAGGACCATGGTAAATAATGAGTCAACTACATTTTTACCTACTTTTCTTTTTGTGCTAACCTATTAAATCGAAACAATAACGTGGTTGGAAATCGTCTTATAGTAGAATGAACTGCACATTAGCTGTTCTGATAGTTATGTCACACTGCGAGACTTCTTGATTCAGCGATAACACTATTGTATTGATAATAGAATTAACTTTCAACCAACCAAATTGTATTGCCGATTACTCCAATACGGACTTGTAGATGGATTTAAATTTGAGTTGCTTAGTCGACGTGCTATTTGTGGAACTCATTAACGATGTGCTTTCGTCTCGATAAACTAGTTCAATCTATGTGACCAAGTTAAATCGTCAGCAACATATAAACTGTGTCATCCTTGTGAATTTAGACAGACTATAGTTTAGCAAAGGGAAATGAGATGTATAGATGTATTTAAAAGGATACGGAAAATAAATGTATCAAAAGATCAAAATAAAATGATATTCTATCTTGATATGTTTTGATTTAAGAGATGCAATTTAAATTTGCATGTTTTTTGTCATCTCTTTTATAAATTACAATTTTAAATTTTTTATTCCCACTCAATATTTTTTGCGGTTTTGAATGATGTTGGAAGTGACATTTACAGTAGAACTTCGCAATAATGAATTAGCATCCACCTATTTAGTATACAAAAGAACTAACTGATTCAATGTGTATTCCACTTTCATAGGATAAACCTATCTTTCGTTAAAGAAATTCTGTTATTAAATAACTATAAAAGTGCTAATGATGAAATGATTTCAAATAATGGAAGTCTAATGGTATTATGTATGCGTTCTTTTGTACGGTTGAATGGAAACAGCTGTGTGGGTGGTATAGTATATATGGTTTGAGGAGAAAGGGGAAATGAGAGAGAGAGTGCTCCAGGCCACTGGAGATTTTCAGGGCCGTACTAGGTTAGGTGTGAATTATTAATTAAATTCCACTAGGTCGGCCTTTGATAAAAACCACAAACATTGTAAAGATATTATTGCGTTATACCACATAGCAGATATGCTTAAGTATAATAAATATAACTTGTTCGATGTTGCAGAACTGGTTTTCTAAAAGCAAACAAATTAGTTAAATGGTTGCAAACTTGCAAGTATTCGTATATAAATTTAATTTAATTAATTAAATTGCATTTTTATTTATAATATAATGCAGACTGGATAAACATTGAAGAGCTTGAAATCATTTAAAAATCTCGAATCAAAAACTTGAAGATTATAAAAATAGTATAATTAAACTATTTTCATTGCCATCGATGAGGAAATTAAAACGCGGTTTTCCTTTCTATTTTAATGTAGCGTAGTTTATCAACAATTTTTTTTCACTTTAAATTCATAATTTATGGAAAGAATGAGGTTTGGCAAGACTGCCAAAATTCTCACACGAGCGTTATTATGCTTTCTAATTCTAATCGAATTCTGGCACATTTTAACACTGTGAATTTCAAATCCACAATTGCATTAAATTTTAAATTAATTCACGTTTTACGGCCTTTGAATTCATTACTTTGCAGCGTGTGTCAGACGGTAGAATAGTTTTAAATGTTCATTGCATAAGCAAGCAAGCAAGCAACCTTCTCCAATGTTTTGGTCGGATTAACACGAGCACAAACACTATAAAGTAACAGTTTTGCTGTTTTTATTGTGTTTTATTAGATCTGGTTGGTTTTTACAAGTGTTTTGTTTCTGTTTTAAGTCTTGTTTTATTGTTCAGGAAAGTAGAAATAATTCATTAACAATATTATAATAATTGAACAAAAATTATGGGAAACTTAATTTATTTACTATTTAGTATGTGCGCTTCGTTATGAATCATCAACTGTGAGTAGGTTGCTTCTCTTGCGAAAAAATATTTTAGAATGTTTTGTTGTTTATAATAAGAAAGATTAAAGTTCAGATTCTTTTCACTTTCTTTGTGAAAAATGTTGAATAGGTAATGCAGGAAAAGATGATGCGAATAATCTTTAATGTAGGCTTTATTCAGAGTCTGCTATAAATTTTATTGTGTGTAATAAAAACGTCACCGGTTTATCTGAAAATTATGATTGTTTTAATTTTTATGTAATGCATATGATTGCTTTAACATTAATTTCTTCTGTGATGTAAATCGTATTTGTGTGAAGGAGGGCATTCCTGTTTAAAAGACAATCAATTTTAAAGATTTGACGCCTACATTGTTTGGAACATTGGAACGTAATGGCTAAATAATGCAGACGGTAGTAGTAATAGTAGTAGTACATTTCAATAAGAATCGAGTTGATCTGATGAAATGACAAATATTGTAATGTTTGTTCTCAATGGAAAGTTCAAACAACCCCTTTTTCTGAGCTGTCTCGCCCACGCATAATCTAAAATTGAAAATGCTATCAGATTTTCTTGTTGTGTTTCTCTTTAACGGCTGTCATTGTACAATACAATCTTTGTTACGTATAATTACATTTCCTGCACGAAACTAGTTCAGTAAGTGGTCTTGGCCTTGGAAATAAACGCGAGAATTTAGCTACAGCTTTACAACTTTTCATAATACTTTTATTTAATCTTATTCATTTTGTTCGTAACGGCTTTGCAAAACCATTGCATTATCTCTCATTTTACAAGCAAAAGACCAATCGAAGAATAAAAAAATAATTATCGTCTCGTATGGGTTTTGTTAAACTCGACAGGGCCTCATTGACTGACTCTTCATCTTTAAATTGTCCTTAATGCAAATCGGAAAAGTTTTTAGACGATTCTGACCAACAGACTTAAAATAATTTCTCGAAACGTTCAGTCTTTCTTAGATTACAGCAACTGTCTTACTGCCACACATTTATTGTACGCGATCATTTCGAATTGAAAACTTCAATTATATATTATCCTTTTGTTACGGTCCCTTTGGTTCTATACCTTCTGTAATTTCAATGTGGGCTTGCTTCACATAGTATTTTACTCTCTTTATCGGCCTTAGTATTTCTTTTTTTCTAGTGTTGTCAAGAGAAGAGCGACGCGCTGAAGCTCTACTTGGCCTTGTCGCAGCACGATCTCCAAATTCAACACTGGCATTCCAGGCTGCCATCTCTGAAGTGCCATCTGATGCATCTATAGGATCTTGGATTAGGGATTGATTTAGAAGTCCTTACGTTGCTTCTTTCTTCTACTATTTTCATTTATTCAATTCGAATTTTTCGATCTGTTCGTGCTTCTTGCAGAACATCTATTTAGATATATATAGCACGATCTCGTTAAAACATGCAATTTAGGGTTAACGAGCAAGATAAATCGTTTAGATCAACAATGCTAACTCAAATCTTAAAAATATTAAGGTAGAAAATCTTGGCATCTTAACAAAAATTGTTCTTTTAAAATATAGATTCAAAACTGAAATAGGAATTTCGCCGCCTATTTCAGAGCGCAACTATGAACTGGAAACTATTTAAGTATTTTAACTGATCATTTAGTTACTTTACAGGTTAATTACTAGCCTATTCCAAACAAAGCAATTTGAATTCATATTTCTATTCAGAGGCATTACAAACAAACAAGGCATTAATTAGCAAATATCTAAAGTTCAAAATGACAATATGAAACGTCCCAAATAAGGGATTTATTCAAATGTCATTAACATTATTGCTAAAAAAGGAATTGGGGAACGTAACATGGTTTTCCTTTCATGATGAAACTGTTTTTCCCGAAAGTTGAGTGAGTACCCTATTTTTCAAAGAGGCATCCATCCATCTAACAATCCAAGCTACCTTCGAAAAAGATTTAGGCCCATTGGCTCATCTACTTGCTTGAAAGCTTCAAGTATATGTTGTTTGAGGAGCTCTCTTTAGAATACGACAGTTCTTACTAGGAATTTGATTTGCACAGCTCCGTGTTTAAATTTTTTGAAGCTGTAAGTTCAGTGCCCATTTCTGTTGATCATATCAAAGTAAGTTTGCTCATGTTTTTACATTTGGAATATGCTGCCATGGATTGCAAAAGACACAAATATTGATCTAAAATTGGACATGTTACAGACACGTCTGTAGTATTGGATCAAGTTCTTCAATAGCTTACAGTTTCTCGAGAAGAGGTCTAAAACAGGAGAAAAAAATTTAATTTAATTTCCATAAAGTAGTCACAATCACACTTACACAATCCAAGTAATTTTACATTCTTCATACCATGTCTTAACTACGCTCTTTCAAAATTTGTTGTTACAAAAAAGATCCTTTTGATTTTCAACAGAAACCTAACTTGTAATTTATCGAGGTCTTATTCTGTAACTTCAATGCAACGGAAATTAAGGCAAGAGTATGGGAAAAGGGATTCATCATGCTCATACATAAACAGTATCTGTAGACGGTACAATTAGTCCAAAGGAACTGTATTTTAGACACTCTCTAAGTGTTTGGTGTGGTATAATGCAACACGAAATTGTCCAATCTCACCCCCACATAAAAATGAAATTAAATGCAAGAGATCTCTACCAGTACATAGAACAAGACTGTTAAATTGTTTGGACCTCTAGTATAACTTCTCTACTCTTTTTTTTTGGAGAGCATCGAAGTACGTCACCTGCAAAGAAAGATTTGAGAGCTCATCTTAAGGAATTAATTCTATGGATTAGTGAGATCACTGTTTTTGACATTATAGTTTCAACATGGCAAACATTTGTATGGCCCGCGTAAGATCTGGTAGTCTTCAGACATTTGAGTGGCAAAGACAACTACATAACGCAAGAGACCATCATTTTAAGTTAAGTAAGTTTCTCCGGTGAGGGTTAGAAAAGGCAATAGAATCCAAAATTGTCTGTTTTGGACCTAGACACAAAATTTTGCATCAAAACGTCTTGCGATGCAAATTTCTTTTCTGTTCAGACTTTTTGTACCACTAAAATACTTAATTTTACTGGTACCTTTGGGTGATGACGGTAAGGTCCATCATTTCGTAAACAAGCTGAAACTTGAGCTTTTTTCTCAACACGCTAATGTTTTCGTTAAATGTCTTTAGAATCAGTTTGAAATTGATACGTATCATGAAACTTGTGTATTTTGTTTTATTAATTATTACTTTTAGAATGCGATAAGTATTCGTTTCGTTATCTGCAGGAAAAGCTACTACAGAAAAAAAAAGTGTAAAAACCTGGAAACGATCTGGCTGAATAAATACTTGTTTTACTAGAATAGAAGTTTTGCATCGATATAAACCCGATAAGAGACAAAAAATGAAAGAATTAAAGATCTTGATACTATCTCGTTGTGATATCATCAAAGGAATATAATCATTGTCATTTAGTAGATAAAAGAAAGATTTGGGCTAGGTTAATTCCAATAATAAAAAATCTAGTATCCGGATCTTACACATTTTAATAAAATGATCCTTGAAGAGCATTCAAATATTTCATCATTTCTATGTTTACAAATATTCTCATCGTCCTGCTTTCCGAAATGCCGCTTGCTTTATTTATTTTTCAAAAATAAATTTAAGAATAATTTTTTTCTCTGTAAGAAATCTACTTTTGTGTTATTTTACAAGGTATTTTATTTACGATTACGAAATAAAAAAACATTATTATTATTATGCTTTGCTTATTCGCTCAATTAAAAAATTGCCGGTTATTACAGCAGCAATTGTCATGCTCACAAAGCTGTCCAAGTCACTATAAATGATTAATATAATTTTAAAATTAAATAGTAATTAGTTGGAGCTGTATACAACTCGTTAATTTTAGTAAGAGGCGCATTATTTATGAATCTGTCCCTCCCTTAATGATATCATCAATTACAGGTAGATAACAGCACAGAAAATGCATAGAGAATTTATTGCCGATCTGTACGTAAGGTTAAAGGTTCTAAAAGGCTTTGTAGTAGTATAGTCCGATTTAATCTAGGACGGATGTTCTAACAAAATATTTAAATATGTTATGCGTAAAAATAACGTTGGCATTTTTTTAATAGATAGAACTGGTTTTCCTAAATTCTCAACGCAACGACCTGAAATATTGTGTTGTTCTTGCATTATTATTGTCTAAATTTTTTTGTAGCTGGTACGCATGCATGATATGTCATAGGAATTAGTTTCAAGGTATAATTTTAATTTCAAAGCGTTTCCTTTTAACATCCAAATTAATAATTTAAAGCAAGGATAATAAGCAACTAAAATTTACCGTTTATTCACTCGTTCGCTATAAACGGGTATTCAAAATGCATAAAGAGTATAGATTGTGTTTATGGAACCGCGGAACTCCCTATTTTATTAACTAGTGGGCGTTAAGTTTCGCAGTCACTAATTCGTGATGAGTAAACACTAGAGAAAATTAAATTTAAAAAATATGTTTACAATTAAAATAGTACAAATGCGCAAAATATTTTTTGGGAACTTTTTCATTGCCTCATTTAAATGCTTAAATAAATTAAATAAATGCCGCAATTTTTTCTAAAACAGTTTTTATTCAAATTGAAGACCATAGATCTATTTCATTAATTTTGATTGCAAGAGCAGTAAACAAACAAAAAAAACTTGAGATAAACGAAAAAAATTTGACATTTTGCAACTTGGGAATAAACAAAGGCACGCTTTTTATATTTTTTATGGCTAATACAAATCATCCAAAGTATGTCTTATTAAAACTTAAAACTGTTAACTAGAGTTTTATTACAGTTGAATTTTAATTAGCCGTTTGTAAAAATACATAAAATTAATAGTGTGTATCAAACGTGTGTTTTATATTAAAAGAATGTTTGTTTAGGTTTATTTTAGGATGGTGTTTATATTTTTAACAATTTCTATTTATTTTATACCCAAAATCAACAATTTCCTCATAAAATGTTAATTATTTCGTGGGTAGAATACAAGGACAAAGAAAATTGATGCTTGTATAAATGTTGCTAGTTACGAGGGGCATACTAAAATTAATAGTTTACTTTGGGATTTAAATACACTGTAATTTTTGTAAAAATAGGTTAAATTACCTATAATTTGTATTCCTAATTTTAATCGACAGCATGTCGTCATGTAAAAGATTTTTTTTTCTTAACACGTTAGAGCACTTTATTAGGATTTACAGAAAAAAGGAAGTATAAATAAAAAGCTAAGTAAGAAAAAAAAGGTAGTTCAAGAGAAGCTTAAAGTTAGAAAGAAGCGTGATGAAGAATAAATAAAAAACACAATAAAGAAAATTTGAATTGAATTTGCATTGAACGCCAAGTTGGGTATGCAGAAGCAAGCATTGTTCAGTAATAGAATCTTTAGTTTATTGAAAGAAAGCATACGCAAGCATCTACTAGAGTGTATTGCTACATTAAGGTGTATCCCAAACACATTTGTTGTTTACGCACATGTGATAACATTCACGCTATTTATAAATTTCTAGTAAGTGCAAGTTGTCTAAAATAATCGAGCCGCTGAGGATATCGCGGAAGTTGATTAGATTAACAAAGACGCCTGAGTAAGATAAAAGAGAGAATGAGATTACAAAAAATAATAACCAAAAGTTTTTAAGTTAACATTTCTTTTTGATGCAAGAAAAATCAGGTAAACCTTTTGACCTTATTTTGGAAGAACTGGTAAAAAATAAAGTAGGAGATGAACAAAGTTTAATATTCTCCGTGGTTATTTTAAAAGTAAAGGATGTATCAGATTCTAATGTCTCAGCTGCCAAGTAAAAACCTATTATAATGTATGTGTATTCGCAAATACCCAGGGTGTTCTGCTTAAGATTGAATTTCCAAATAACGAATATACAGAGTATCCAAAAAGCAATGAGATGACGTTTAAGAATGTATTCATAGGGCCAAAATAACCCAACTGACTATAAGCAAAATTAGAACTTTCTATTTGAACTCGTCTGACCTTCATGTAGTATACAATCCATTAAATGAACAAAGAATTGACTAGATTGTGTTATACTTATAATAGAAGGAAACATCAACCAAGATTTTTCTAATAATGTCAAACTAATAAGAAAGATAAATGCTAGCACTAGAGACGTTTGATAAAGTTGTGGGTGTCATCATTTGATGTATATCAAAGACTTACTCAAACCCGGAAACTATTTCTGCGACGTAACTGAAACTCAGTTTTTGGGACTTCCACTAGCACAAACCTCAAAGAATAGCAAGCTACTTGGATGTTTGAGTTTGAAATATTGATTGTATTTTAGATACTAAATACTAAAAAAAGTAGTTTTAGACTCAGACTACAGAAAAATAGTACATGGCTTGACTTACCTCAAAAGCAATATAAGAATATTTTTACAAGTGTGTCTGCATTTCATTTTAATTAATTAATGCTACTCAATCAGGTTATTCTGCTGTTTAACTTTATGGATTTAACGAACACATATTAAATGCCACAGAATATTTTATTGATGCATAATATAGGTCTTAGAACTGTCTCCTGAGATACCCCTACTGAACTAGTCCTAAAAGTACGGTAAAGTCTTTTCTTATAATTTGTAGAGTAGGCTTGCTGGTAGAGAGGGGCCAGGGGAGGCTTTTAAAAGAAACTTTAATTCTCTTGTCCACAAGTATACACTCTCTGGGAATTCCGTACTTCATTCACTAAAGATTGGTTCAGCACGTTCTTGGATGGGGGCTACGTCACAGCATTGTCTCATTACTTTGTAGAGCATCAAGGTCGTTGCTTTGGTGTGATGGAGGTTTATCTAGATTACTCTCATTATTGGTCTTTTAGTCAACCTTTGTTACGTAATGTCAAATTTCACGAGTACAGGGGAAATAACAATTTGTACCGACAGAACATGGTTTAGCAGTGTAAGGTTAAAAACTTCGAGAGGTCACCTGCTATCTCGGAGGTTCCATTAGTGACACTCTCATCTTCGTATCATTCACTCCTTTGACACAGAACGCAGAATCACGGGGTTGGAGTGCAAAGTTCTCACTCGTGTTTCCTCTTTGCTTCATGCGTCTAATCTTTTGAATTATTATTTATCATTTTTCTAAAGTGTCTGGTCGGTTTTAATACAGTTTTGATTTATCACAGCTTCACAAAAAGTAATCTAAAACCGACATAGCTCGTAGGTTACGACTGATTATATCAGGTGACTCGGAAACAGTTTTCGTAGAATTTCTGAAGATAGCCTCGATGCGTAATACCTTGCGCTCTCTTGCTCTAACAATGACGTCCATTTAAAACGTTTCTAAAATTTTTACATATATCGTTGACTCTTAAGCACTACTCTATTCGCAGTTTGATCTTCGAGAAAACGGATTCAAGATACCAGATGCCTTTGGGAATACAATTCTTCTTCAAATACAACTTGGGCATTTTTGACGCAAGTTCTACTTATTCTCTTATCATGGAGCTAAAAGTGCGATTCGTTACTTTTAATAAAGATGTTTAGAAAATCTCCTCTTGTTAAAATCCAGTGGCAGAATTCTAAACGTGCGTTTTGGTCATTTGAGCTTTTTGCCACTTGAGGAACGAAAGTGAAATTCTTTCTTTAATTTGTTTTTATGGATTTGCAAGAAATTCCTGACATGCAGATTTTATTAAATGTGGAATACTGCCTCGATGCTCATAGAATATTCTGTATTACAACACATTATTAAGAACTGATGCGTTTGTTCCAACACAGTGGCAGTTTTGGAAGAAATTTAATGCTGTAGTGACTCTTTTTCGTAAGATAATTTAAGGATTTTAAACCTTGGAAAAGGTAACGTTGGCAAGAACGCAACGGAATATTTTTACGAATTAGAAATCTAATGAGGCAAATTTAAACGAATTCTTGCACTGCATTTCCTAGCAGATAGGACATATTTTGACAATTTCTTTCTTTCTTATTCTCAAATTAATAATTCAAATGAAGTTACTTAGAATAATTTGTCACTATGTATAGCCGCCATTGTTTCTTATCTAGCCACGAATCTTCTTCTAGCTCTCTTTTCTCCATTGCTTTGCTTATTTCATCTTTCCAGCGTGTTCGTGGTCTTCCTTTCTTCCTCCTTCTTTTCGGAGTCCATTCGAATATTTGTCTTGGTAGTCGATCTATTCCCATTCTTCTCATATGACCGTACCAGCTTAGTTTTTCCTTTCAGTGGTGTCTAGTATTGTATCCTGTATTCCCATTCTCTGTCTAATAATTTCATTTCTAACTCGATCTTGAAGTGTCAAACCGCAACATCTACGCCAATATGTATTTTCTACTGCTTGTACTCTATTCTCTATTTGTTTATTAATTGTCCAAATTTCTGATCCATAGGTGGCACAACTTTCTATAATAGATTTAAATATGTGTATTTTAGTATTTTTATGTATGTTTTTATCCCAGAAAAGCGAATTAATTCTTGATATTATATTACGGCCTCTGCCTATTTTGTTTAGTATATCCTTTTCGTCTCTACCATTCTTTGTAAATGCGTTTCCCAAATATTTATATGTTTCTGTTGTTTTAATAGTTGCACCTTCTACAGTCAGACCTTCTTCTTCCCCTTCTATTGCCATGTCTTGACTCTTCTCTGTATTTATTTCCAAACCCCAACGACTATATTTTTCCATAAGCTTCCTTAGCTTGTACGATGTATCGTCTATGTCTTCAGCAAGAACAACTTGGTCTTCCGCGGATAGTAATGTGTAAATAAATATTTATCAAATCTGGACTCCCTTATTACTACATTTCTGTCTCCATTGTCTTAAGACCGAATTCAAGTATAATTTAAAAAGTGTTGGAGAGAGACAGCATCCCTGCCTTAGACCTTTATTAACAGTAAAGGGTTCTGTAATTCCATTTCTTGTTTTGACATGGCCAACATTTCCTCTATAAAATTCTTCTACTGCATTTATGTATTTTGTGTGTATTTTTTGTTGCCACAACTTACTCAGTGGAACGCTATCATATGCCTTTTTCGGGTCTGCAAAGACTAAATGCAGTTTACAGTGTGCGGTAGTTTATTCCATTAGTTGCTTTAAGCAGAAAAGGTTGTTCACACATAATCTTCCTGGTCTAAAACCGCTCTGCTCTTCCAATTCTTCCATCTGATTTTCAATTCTATTTTTTAATACCCTTCTGTACAGTCTTCCTATGGTAGCCATCGCGCTTAGACCCCGATAGTTGGAGCAGTCTTTTTTGTTTCCTTTTTTGAATGTGAAGTGATGTAGGCTACTCTCCACTCTGATGGTATAGGTTCCCCTTTTAAACATCTGTTAAATAATCTTGTAACTGTCTCTAGGACAATTTCGGGTACGTACTGGAACAGCTCCACCGGAATCCGTCCAGGACCAGGAGATTTTTTATTCTTCATTGTCTTTAATGCTTCTTTTACTTCATATAATTGAAAACTTTCACATTCATCTTCTACTTCTTCTTAAATTACTTCTTTTTTCCGACAATAGATATTCATAGTAATTTTTCCATTCAGTTTTTCCAATTGAATCAATCGTCATTTTTTTCATTTGTCTTAGTTTTTAATGATCTTATAACTCTCCAAGCTGCTCTTGATTTAGAGCTTCCTATTAAGTTATCTATTTCCGAACACGTTTGCTGCCAATACTCACTTTTCAATTTAGTTACCTCCTTTTTTATTTGATAACAGTACCTTCGATACGTTTTTCTATCTTCACACATCTGTAGTAGTAAGATACTTGAGGTATGTTTGTTTCTTTTCCTCTATCAGTTTCTCTATTCATTCATTTAGCCAGTAATTGTCTCTTTTCTTCGATGTCGATATTTTAGGAATACAGTTGGTTTTAGCAGGTGGTGATCTGATCTGCAGTTTGCCCCTCTTTTCACTGTCACATCTATGGTTTGTATATCTGTACCTTGTTTCATAATACAGTAGTCAATGATAGATTTTAAGTTTTTAGTATTTTGATACCATGTATATTTATGGATATCTTTATGCTGGAAGCCATTTATTACTTTAAGTAAGAATTGTTGACATAGCTCTATTAAATATACAGGGTGGTCATTTTAAAACTTTCCACCTTGAATAACTCTTTAATTAGTACAATTATCAAAAATCGCTGAAACGCGTTGCTTTTGTTTTGGAGGGGGACATTTAATAACCTACTTTAGTCAGTTGGGAAACTTCCACCCTCCCCTTCAGCTACCCACTCCCCAAAATTTTAAAGAGTATAAAATTTCTAATCTTTTACACCAAAGAAAATTAAAATCAGCCCAGCCGTTCGTGAACTAGAGACAGAAACGTAGTGATTGAATTAAATACATTTTTGGCTCTAATTCACGAATGGCTGGGCCGATTTTAATTTTCTTTGATGTAAAAGATTGAGAATTTCATACCCTTTAAAATGATATATCACACATGGGGTAGTGCCATTTAAAATTTGGGGAGGGGTGGCTGGGGGGGAGGGTAAATGTTTCTCAACTAACTAGAGTAGGTTATTAAATGTCCCCCTCCAAAAGAAAAGCGACGTGTTTCAGCGACTTTTGATAATTTTACTAATTAAAGAGTTATTCGAGGTGGGAAGTTTTAAAATGATCCCCCTGTATAATTATAAAAAATAACAAACAAATAATAATTTATCACTCAGCAATGAATTCAAAAGCGACTAGCGCCTTTGGTATGATCTGAAAACTCTTGTATACTTGCAGTGTCTAGTAGTGTTTTGTAAATAAACAGGTTTTGTTTGTTGTTTAGTTATTCAGTCTATTGTTTTGTTAGTGCTATATTTGTGTATGCTTATTATACCATCGTACAAGACTAATAGAGAAAGTAAACTATGATGAAAAGCGCTTACAGTAATAAGCCTTCTACTAAACATTCTTACCTGTATATTTGAAGAGGAAACGCACGATTTTCTTTAAGAAGAATTCTCTGGATCCAAATGGTTTTAAAAAAATTTTCAATTTGGAAACAATAAACACAATTATGTAGTACTACTACAGTCAGTAAGTTGTAAAATATTCAAAGGACAGTTAGCTTTATTATAGTTTGCGTTCAGCTTTTCGAGAGGCAGGCATCCTACATATATTTAAGAAAGACAACGAAATTCAAGTGATATTTGAAGATCGAGCTACGTAAAAGCGAGAAGTAGTTCATACAAAATTAATCTGACCTTAAAACACTAACGTTTATATTTATAGAGAAAGTACAATGTAGTAGATAATACACATAATATTCATAAAATCGTCCCTTGTGGGACATCATCACAGTTTTGTCATTAAAATGGTGTATTGAAAATTTTCAAAATTGAAAGGAAAAATTTAACAACTTAGTGACAGCAATAGGCATTAATAAGGAAGCGTTAGAAAAAGAATCACGTAAGAAAGAAGGACATGTAAACAACCAAAAATTGATTACCTCATTATTGTTTTGACAATCTATTCTAATTATAAATAATTGATTATCAAAAACTAAATTATTCAGAACAGAAAAAGAATCTCATTCTAAATTTAAAAAAATCTAATATTCCATAAAGTCCAAGGTTACGATATTCAAGCTGTGTTGCAACAAAGAGAACGATTTCATCTGCAATTAATTGGTAATTACGTTTTAATGTTTATTTCTTTTCACTATATTTAACAAAGGTATTATATAAAAATAAAAATGGCAGGTATTTTCACGGTTTGTTTTTCTCCAAAAACAAAAGTTAATGAAACATTTTTTCTGCGATTAAAATATAATTTACAAACTTTTAAATTTATTTTAATTAACATTTTCAACTTTAAAAGTTTTCTAATTTACAAACTTAACCTCGCGAGCAAATGTTATAATTAAATGTGAAAATATACAACATAGCTTAAATGACTGTTTCAAGTATCGTTTCCAGTTGTATTTAATAAATATTCGTTTTGGATATTGTATTAAAAATAAATTTTCCGAAAATACTTTTTTTTATTGGAATTATTCACTGGTTTTATCATAAAATTAATATTCAGGAATAAATTAAATTGCCTTCCTGTTTATTTATTTCTATTATTAAAAATAACCTATTTGTATGCATGAAATATATCTTTATAAATAATATTTGTAAATAAATAAAAACCATTTATTCATGTTCTAGGTAAAAGATTTTGTATTTCAATATCTATTTAATTATCCACAATAATTTCTAGAGTTATATTGTATAATCACGGTTTGTTTCAAAATTGTTATGCGTAAATTTATCTTTTATTTGTCATCATTATCAATTAAATTAATTAAAAGTAGTGGGCATAATTGAGGTTTTTATCGATTAAGATTAAGTAGGATAACAGAGTGGTTTATTTCACTCTTCTAATTTTAAAAAATTGTTATAATTTTTATCATTTACCTTGAGTTAATGTTGTTTCTAGAAATTTCTTTAAAATACTAAATACATGTACACAAGATGAATAATCTTTAAAAATAAAATTATTTCAATGACTGAGATTATTTTTTATGCATCTTTAAAGCATTTCTGAAGGTTTTTATTATATTATTATATAAAATACGGATACCTAAAATAAAACTAAATTTTCTGTATTTTACGTTTATAAATTAAAGTTCAACAATAAATTTCTAATTTTAGCCATGGATTTAGCGCCATGAATAAAACATTGTTCGAGTTAGCCTGCGGCTACGTTGATCTAGACTAAAATGTGCATGTGTAGGTACTTACACAAAGAACGATTGTTATCTAATCGGAAATTAATTATAACAATAGCTTTTATATGGAGGGCATTTATGTTTGCCAAATACATAGTACTACATATTTTACTATCTCATTCAAAATATTTGTAAAATATCCATTTATAAAATGTGTCTCAATGTCAAAAACACATCAAATGTTTCAGTTCCTATTTTAAGTTTCTTTATTCTTAATCAAGTGGTTAATTGGATTAATATTTCTTAATATAAAGGGAAAAAACTATGTTTTATTTCATGCTTGGCTGAATACTCAACTTTCCCTCGTTCTGAAATTACATGGAATTGTAGAAAACCTTCATCTCCCAATAGGCTTTTCTATTTGCTTTTAGAATTTCCGGTCAAAGAATAACTTATTAAATTTTCATTTTTTCAATTTTTTTTTCAGACATCCATTAATATTATATTATTCACTGTTAAATATTTATCTAAAATATATCTGATCCTTTTTACATTTTTTGTACAATAATACTGAATTTCTATAAAAAGTAAATATTATTTTAAATTCCTTATTAAAACTAGAAATTCAATTAACTGTACATCTTTTCCTGTTTGCTACAACTTAACGGGCGAGTTTTCCTCAGAGAATTTTTCAGTATTAAATCCTTGTGGGTACTTTTCATCTGTGCTTTAGATACGTTAGTATACATCTCTGTCACAGGTAAGCGGTTTACAATAGTCCCGAACGCTTTTAAAGGCCAAACATCCAGAGAAGAAAAGAATTTATTTTAAATTGTTTTTTGTTTGTCAGAAGAGAATAGCAAAAATAGAATCAAAACCTTTTGAAATAAGTTCCACCCCTTTATAGAGAATGTTTTATAATAAATTGAAATTACAATGTTTGAGTTTCATTATTTCGTTTGTTCGTTCAATGAAAATAGTAAGTACTACATCTAGTTAATTTTTTATATGACGAATTGAATGAAAACAAATAATATTATGAAAAGCTTGACGATCTAGCATTGTTTTTTATAAAACTGAAAAATTTTTAGGAGTAATTTCCTTTACGTACTACATCACGCAAGGTGATATAATAGATATAAAGTGAAAAGATAAGTAGTTAACTAGAAATTGCATATTTCTCCCTTAACAAAAGCTGATTAATTTATCATGTTATCAAACAATTAGAAATTAAAATTTGCACGTTAAATATAGTTACATCATTTTTTTTCTTTGCTTAATTAGACCGTATGTCTCAATTAGTGCCTATAGTGGGTCTCTATCTGAGAAAAATTATCTGGGTTAAAGCTGAAAAGATTTTTATGGCGACATTCTCTTAATTTAGATTTTTTCTGACAACCTCCTCAAAAAGTTTTTATTATACAAAAGTCTTCAATGATCTAAACTTTTCAGAATTTTTATGTAGTCTGTCAAAATATATCTATGTCCTTGGATTTGAGTAACCTTGTACGCTCATGCAAGTTTCTTTTATTACATCTCTATTGACATCCTTTATCATGATGCAACTTCGACTCTACGATATAGGGACCAGCTCTCATTATTGGCCTGGTGTTTCAGGTTGAAATCTGAGACTATGTTTACTGTAGCTGACCGTGTTCCTTTTGGCTTCTGATTCCGAACGATTCAGATGGACTGTTAAGTTTATTTTTATTTTCCTGAATGAGGAGAGAGTGTAACTTATATAAGTAATCTCTCCCCTTTGTGAAGCTCTGACAACAAACCAATAATAATTTATTGAAACCTAAGCCTGTTCAAGATGTTTCACCTATAATTCAATAATTCACTCATCAGTATGATTCGTCTCAGCTTATCTAGTTCATTTATCTCAACTTGTTTTGCAACTAATTTTTTTCTTTACTTCAATCTCTTTTCATTCTTTCATTCCTTAATCAATCTTCTTGAGAATATCATAGTTAACTAAACGCTGAGACGTTTTTACCTGTTATTGAATATTACCAACAAATCCAATGAACATCAAATTGGAAGGAAACTAATGTTTTACTTGGATTGCTAAAATAGTAATGAATGATAACTACCATTTCCTTGAAAATGCCTACTTATATCTGAATGTAAATGCTCTCGACTTTATAGTCTTCCAAAAACTCATAAAAAGTTAATCACTGTTTGTTCCATTATAAGAAAGTGCTATAAATATAGATACTCGACACATCTTTGAATTTAAGCAGAGTCTGTTGATATCAAACCAAGTCAGACCATAATTAAATATTTCTACAGTATACGATACAGACTTAACGTGTCTTCAGCCACTGAGTTAATTAATTCTGTATTTGAAATTTAGAATTTCGAATCACAGCATAGCATTCGCAGAATAGAAATACAAACGTTGCAGATCCTCACTTCAGTTCCCCACCGGCGGTACCACGATCTCGAAGGCACTAAGGAACCCGCAACTCACGCTCCTGCTTCTACAAATTCAGCATGGGAGATGTTAACTTCCTGATGGAATTGATGACCCTGAAACAGAACAAATGGGGTTTATTAAATGGGGAACTTGTTGACTTGATATGGTCTTGGGGACTTGCTGAGCGCAGATGCTCGAAAACTTGTACTGCTGGTTAGAATAGAACAAGGGACTTGTTAGATTATTCCGAGAAGCTCGAGAGCTTGTATTACTGGTGGAGTGACTTGCTGGTATTCCTAGGACTTGACGTTTAAGAACTTGGATTGTTATCTTATGACGACTAGCGGATTTTTGGCGAGAGTTGTTTCCCGGTCCAGTAGAATATCAGGGGTATGTACAAGGAGGGCGTGTGCATGGCACTGAAAAGTGTCCATAGTAAATGTTTGAGATACGTTTTTAGCACAGCAAGTATAGCTACTGCTCGATTTTGAGTCTGGGTTTATCTGAGATATCTCAGGTAATTTGTAAACTTCCCCGGAAGGATAATACTTTAATTGGCACACTATCCTGTTCTTCCGATGCAAGTTTAGGTGCGGCAGTCTTGAAGCAAATAAATCGATAGTCTATGATAGGGCGAACGAAGGCTTTCTATGTATCGGTAAGAATTCGCTTGTGGCAACCTAAAATTTCACCATCCAAAGCGGAAAGGGGGGAACTTCGGTTTTGCACCAGGTCGTAGCATCGTTTGTTTCTTGTGTCCAACAGAAAATCTTCGACAGTGTAATACCTATCTCAGAGGGATGGCAACGGCAGATAACTGAAGATAACTACATTCGAGTCCTAGGTAGACATTCTTTTCAGAGAGGTTTTACGAAAGGTATCTGAACAAGATCACCTGGGTCATGTTGGAATACATTACTTGAGCTAACCGAGTCTTGAAAGAGACGACAGCGAAGGCGATGGTATTTAAAGCGCTGAGTTGTTTGCGAACTGAACCACGGTGGAGAATTTGTTTAAAGAATAGTTAAAATAAATAATGGAACTTAGGATACCATGGTAATTGAATACCGAACGTTGCAGACCGCTATCACGCAGGGTGTAGGTTCGATAGAGTTTTTGAAAGCTAGGTAAGGAAATTGCGAAGTATTTTCACAAACTTGTTTTGAATGTTTTGTTGTTAGATTAAGTAGTAGATAAATCAGGGTACATAAAAAAAATTATGTGGAACAATTTGTATGTTAAATGATGAGAAACAGCTTGAAGATCCATCAGTATAATAATGTCATGATCACCATTCATATAGATTATACCAACCAAAAAATGGAAGTGATTTGGCTTGGTGTTTTGAAAAAAAGAAAAGTGTTTTCCAGCTTCCAACCATGACACGATCTAATTCTGAAAATCATTGGTTCGTAACGGCATCGTCAGTGATTATCAGTTAGCCATACTGTTCAGATTTGTTAATTTGCCGATTGACCACCAATTTTGAGCCTGAAAAGAATAAAGTGTACGAATAATCAGCGGATGGTGCCATGCGCTTATTGATAACGCAGTGTTCTTTTCCACTGTATAAGAAGTATCATGCCAAATAGACGATGTGGGGATTGCTTTATCTTAATATAGAAAATAAACTTTAGGAAAGCAAAATTTACATTGTAGAAACAACGCGATACCACTATTTATTTCAAACCTACTGTTAGGAAAGGCATGCAACGTCGAGGAGAAAAATAGGAAGAATGAAAATGAAAATAAAAAGGGCTGAATTTATACCTGTAATGGCATTTTTGGATCTTCGAAGAATTATTAACATTGCTTGTGTCCAGGAAGAGTAATACCTATCACGCGCTGCATCTATGATTATGCGTTGTCATTAATTGCTTGCTTGCTTGCTTTTAGACGACTCGAAACAGACAAACGCCATCGGCAGCAGAATACGAAAGCGCTTTTTTAAAGCGCTGCATGCAATGACGATAGCAAACGAATCACTGATCGTTGCTGACAGTCGTCTAGGAAGTTCATGATGCAATTTCTCCCACTTGCTAACTGCTTCTGGACATAGGCATTGCTTTCCTAAAAAAATATGAAATTGATAAGTGCAAGGAGGAACCGATTGAATTATACTTGAGACCCAAACACACCTAGTTGTTTCATTTGGTGGTTCAGTTTACTGCTTTTCTTAATGGTTCTTTTAGACTTTAATGGGTTGAAGTTTTATTCGGTATTATCCTAAATCATTTACAACGTCACCACTTCAAGGTTTGTCTTGAAAAGCAAATTTAGGATTGTTTAGGACGAATCAGTGCTTGTGAATAGAGACGAGTTCAACACTGAAACCCAAAGACTTAACAAGTGAACAAAAACGCAAACATGCAGATGTCTGTCTTTTGGAATTTAAGGAGAATTTTTCCCCAACACTGAAACCACTACCACATTGTACAAAATGATCACAATTTAGGAGGCAAGATACTTTATACAACTCTTTCATATTGTTAATAAACACGTTAGAAAAACGTGCTATATTTATATAATTCAAAGGCAACAGTTACTGTGCTATAACATTTTGCTGTGACCGAATTTGTGGGCCGCTGGATGCATACACGGTGCAAAACCGTGTTGTAGAAAAGGGCTTAGCGCATCGTTGAAAGCCGCCTTTAGATTGTTTCATGGCTTAATATAATCTGTGTTAATCTCTACTAATCTAGATACAGATAACTAACCTGTGGAAACTAGTTCATTACAGAATTTATCTTGGAATCTCTTCAGGAACATGCTAATTTATTATCCTTTTATAAAAATTACATAATAATTTGAAATTGTATAAGTTTCTTTGTATACACATCTTGTTTAAAATTGAAGTTCATGATTTCATCAAGTTTATCGAAAGTTCAGTTAATTAGCATTTATTGATAAAAGATAATAAACTAATTTCTTTATATTCCTAAATATAATAAATTTTCGTTTTTATTGCCTTGACAAATGCGTTGCAATACGTACTTTTCGCTATAATAAATAATACGCAATCTAACCAGGTGTAAGTCCGATTTAAATATCAGGAAAATGATTAAATGGTACATATGCAGCTTAATATGAATACATTTTCTCATTTACTGTTAAAAAACAATTAATAATTACATGGCATTCTTTCTATTTTTTTTTTACATAAAATATTTTACATTCTGTTTGCTAATTCTTAAATTATACTAATACGATGTCTGCAAAATGCCTCCAGTGATTAAAATAAAGGTTCAGACGATAATAAAATACATTTTCCTTAATAGTCATTTACACAGTTTACGTTTCCATGTTGCCGCCAAATACGACAAACTAGTGGAACAAGAAAGGATATAGAACGTGTAGAGAATTTCTACTTTAACCCCGGGACGGTCTGTTTACTGCAGTTTCCAATTATATGGGAGCTACTTCGTAAATTCGTTCGGGATGTGGAAAATTTGCAACATTCTTTAGCCGCACGTTTAATACTGTGGCCGAAATTACTAACTGAACTACCCTGTAAATCGCTATTTGCCGGCTTTCAGAAATCCCCATCCCGTTCCAAAATTACTTTTTGTTGCTGTATGATTAGAATGTCACATAAAATCCTTTATATAACTACCCTTTTAAAATATAACCTCCTGAAGGATTTTCTGCAAATAATCATACGCGTTCTAATTAAATCTGAATGTTTATTGATCATTTAATATAATATTAGGTACTGATTTTGTTATCCCATCTTTTCTTAAATGTAAGAAATTGTCTTTATATCTTCTTGTATTATTTTAACAAATAAAATGAAAAGAGGGATTTCTTAAAGATTTGAATTTTTATTACGGCTGTGTCCTACTTTTCTAATATTCATAGCAAGTAATTTTGTAAAATTGTATAAATCGACTAGAGTAATCTGGGAAAAGTTGGATAATTTCATTTGTACTAATCGATGAAACTCTAATTTTGCGAAATGAACAGATTTCCTTCTTTCAAACTCGGTAGTTCGTAGGAAGTTTAAATTAGGCTTATATTGATCATTCTATTTAGTTAGTCCGATTTTAATTTTCTCTTTATTTTTAGAAAATCCGATTTAATTAAGGTTGTTATATAGCTTGCTGGCACAAGCATTTTAAAATTCTTTTATAACCAGTTCTCACGGTTATTGCATGAAATTTATATCAATCAGGCGGAACTAAACGTTTTTGTTATCGTTAAAATCCTTGTTAGACAAAGATTAAATGTATAAAAATCGCAAGATATGATTATATTTTTCCGTGAAAGTAGCTTTTGTTTGAAATTATTCGAATGATTTGTATAATCTAAAAGAAATTACAGAAAATTAGAATTCGGGAGTGTATTTACAACTTGTTTATTTTATGCAAATTTCTGATTTATTGCTTTCTGTACTAAAAATCTCTACTGATAAAAGTTTTTATGTGCGTGGGTTTGTGTGGATTTACAAGTTAAGAAGAAGTAATTTTTTATACGCATTTCATATGAAAAAATTGAACTTTTTATTTTATAAATTAAACTGCTTCAAATAAAAATGATTTCTACATTTTTTGACATTTGCGTCTCTAATAATTCTTGTTTAAGGTCAGTCGCAAGTGTGCATTAACATGACTAATCAAAACTTTACATGAATTTTACTCTGAAATATTTGGATGCTTCAAGTAAATAAAACGTCATGGAAAACATTGATTTTTACTTTTATTGTGATCAAGTCTTTTATGTATTAATGAGTTAAATAGGAAAATTATAGTCAATTCAAATGTAAATTTTTTATGGGCGCTAGTAAAAACTATTACTAAATAAACAGTGTTCGTTTCAATTGAGGTGTGGTAGCTAACTTTGACATTTGATGTACGGAGTCTTATAAATATTGCGGTTTTTTACTGACAATGATAGATTAATCATATACTATTTTTACATTCATAAATTTATATTAAATACTAGAAAAGAGATAGCTCATAAATAAATGTAGTATGTAGTAGCACTTGACTTAAAGTAGTAAGTAGCAGCAGCAGCAGCAATTAAAAAGCTTGAATCATGCATACGGAATGAGTCACTTTTATTCTAAACTATCTTAAATTAATTTTACCTCACTGCTTATGTATAAACAAGTCAAAACACTTAAATTGCTTAAAATAGCAATGTTGTTGTAATAGAAAGGAAAATATTCATTTTATTAATCAGTTTATAGTAATTAAGAGTTCCTCTAAATAGCTGGAAATAGTCAAATTTAAAAACTAGACTGAACAGTATTTTTAAGATGTAAACGGGACAAGCAGAAATAATGCAGTGCGAATACGGCTTTTAAAAGAAGTCGGCGATAATTCAAACCTGAGCATTGGACAAATAGCTACTGCAATGGAATCGTCCACCCAGGGCTGGCGGAACATGATTTTCCGAGGTATGGAGTGCAAAAAAGGTCGTTACACACATGTAAACCAAACAGACGCGCGGGCGCAGAAAAGCAATTTAAACGATTAAAAAGTTCTTTTATTGTGTATCATTTATAAATAATGAATAAATATACATTAAATAATAAAATAATAAGAAAGAAAGAATATACAGGGTGTTTACTAAACATGCGGCAAAAAATTCAGGGGGTTATTCCTTGGGTTATTTTAAGATTTTTTGTCCTTGGATGATTTTTGGAAAGACGCTTTGTTTCGAAGATGCAGGACGATAAAATGTTTTCAAAAAAAAATACTTTATTCATATTACATATAAAGATTCTTGATCTACAAAAATTGCTGAAAATGACTACCACCAGCTAGGATGCATGCATTCAATCTTCTCCTTGTTGATTGCGCCGAACTTTTTCAAAAATACCGAGGTTGTTTCTTATTGCATTACACCCCTCAATTACCTGATTTCTCAAATGTTCTTCATTTTCCACTGGAGTAGTGTATACTAATGTTTTCAAATATCCCCATAAATAAAAATCCGAGGGATTTAAGTCTGGGGATCGAGCAGGCCGTAAGTGAGATCCACCTCGATTAATCCAGCCATCTTCATATGTTGCGTTTAAAAACTCACGAGCAACCAGACTAAAATGTGCTGGTGCACCATCGTGCACAAATCACATTACGTTTCTCGTTGCCAATAGTACATCCTCTAGGACCCAGGCAGTAATTCTTCCAAAAACTTTCGATACACCTCACTGGTAAGTCTTCCTGGTAAAACTACCGATCCAATTAGCCAGTCATCTATAATTCCAATTCAAATGTTTAATGAAAATTGATATTGAAAACGATCTTTAACTATCGCACGTGGGTTTTCATCAGCCTACACAGCGGTTATTATGGAAGTTCCTAATTGCATTTCTGGAGAAATCTGCTTCATCAGTAAAAAGAATTAGCGCCACTAGTTGAGGGATTTGAACCAAAGTTTGCAAAAGCCATTGACAAAATGCAATGCAGCTGGAATAAGTGCTTGAACGTGCTGAATGTGGTATGGATTCAAGCAGTTTTGCTTCGAAATTTTCCACACAGTCCTATTGCTCACATTCAAAGCATTTGCTACTTTTCTGGTAGATGTACCTGCATTTTCCTCTACCATGTTCAGCACGTTTTTTTTTCAAATCTACCGTTGTTACTGCTATTGGCCTTCCTAGCCCTTGATCTCGTTTAAATGTGCCTCCATATTCATCACATGGCTTCCGCCGGCCCTGCGTCCACCCATTTTGGCTGGGTACATTTTTAAGCTTTACAAGGGAAATAGATGTATCCATACTTTGGCATTTTTAATATTATTTGATAAGTATATAGAGGAGAATTATTAAAAACTTTTATTGAGACTTGCCCTGTATAACACCTTTATGACGTCACAACATAAAATACGCAATGCTTTTCAATATTTTTAATGTCTTCGTACACTATTTAATATTACTGCGCAGTAGCTCTTACACAGACTGTAACACTTTTACAGGTGTGTTTAAAATATGTTATACTTCAATTAATTTTTATACCAATATTGTAAATTGATAGTCTTAAAATAAAAGTGTTACATGCTCTATACTTTTCCAAGGAATGATAACATTAGGTATATAAAAATTTCATATTTTACTAGCTGACCCGGCAGACTTCGTACTGCCTCAATCGATGAATAAAAAAGCTAAGCTTTTGTATAAAATAAATTTATAACAAACAAAAGGAATTCGTAATAATAAAAAAAATGCTCGGTATGAATGAGGTTTATTATTATTTTCAATTAATTACACATGATGTTGCTTAAAAATAGTCACGTCACAACTATTCTTTCAATTTGATTTCTGAACGACAGGGCCAACATCAAATGTTTTTTTTTTTATTTAATTCCTAACATTTTCATATTTACTCACCTTTCAAACCTTCCCTGGACTTCCACAAATAATTCAGGACCAAAATTAGCCAAATCGGTCCAGCCGTTCTCGAGTTTTAGCGAGACTAACGAACAGCAATTCATTTTTATATATATAGATAAAGTATTTTGTGAATGACTCCATTATGGTATCTCCAATACCCATATCACTGCTTGTGTTCGGAAGCAGTAATCAGGCTTACACGCTGCCGATATCGAAGAAAGCGCTCTTAAAAAGTCTTGTCTTTGCCTTTACGGAAATTATCGTTTGCTGCTGATCGTCCGACCATTCACTGACAGACTTGCTAATTGCTACTTGCTCCTGAACACGAGGATTACCAGCGTGTACAACTGCCAGAACTAGAATATTCAGAACGGCGCGGCGAATTCAACATGACAAAGATAACGTTTTTTTAACTAAATTGTTTGTTATAGAACAGATTTGTTAGTTTTTAAAGTCCGTCTATACAATTTCCATTTTTGGTCCGACCAAATTCACCATGTAATTCGAAATTTCAGATTCCAACGTGAATGTTGATATTAATTCTCTTCTGTGTCTAGTAAAAGTTTTAAGATCTAAAATTAATGTAAAGCCAAAAAACAATTAGGTACATTAAGTAAGGGCAAAATTCTCAATAGTCATCATCATTAACTTTGTTTTCAGCATAATCTAAGAAAAGACTTCTCTTCAACCAAGATTGGAAAAAATAGAATTTAGTGTGAATTGTGAATAGCTTTTTTATGGCCGATTTCTATGAGTTTCCTTGCACTTTCACTCTAATGTCTAAAAGTCTCAACACAAAAAGGTACAAACACAAAATGATCATTATTGTAGTTCTTTAGACTTTCGCCAATATGTGCAGCTTCACTAGCTATCTTAGACGTTTTGGAAAGATATAAAAGTGTCTTTGCAGGTAGCATCTCAAAGCATTTCTTGCCTGCCAAATAATAAGAAACATTCCATCTGCACAAATTTTAGAATTAAAAGAATATCGGCAATAACCAAAGTACTTATATGATATCAATAAGTAATTTATGAAGAGACACTTTTGTAACAGCTCAGACTATGATGAACTTAAACACCGACAGTTTCGCCAGAAGCGCTTTTGTGAGACACACACAAGTTGACCAGTTCTCAAGGCAATGACAGTGCGAAAAGTGTAATCATTTAGAAGTCTAATGAAGAAGAAGGCAATGCATGGCAATGCATTTAGCCAGACACTATTGTTGCTTTCTTTTAGTGCTAGAAGGCGAGCTGTTGCGTTTAGATCTTGGCAGTTTGAGATAATGTTAGAGAAAACGTACGCTGAGACCAAGAGCATATTTATTTCATTTTTTACAACATGTAAAACATCGAAGCAAATACGACATTTTAGGAATGGTTAAGGAATTTTTAACGAAAAAGAAAGCAACATAAGAACTTAATCCAGGTTAAGATTCGAAACTTAATTAATTCCTAAACTTTGTTACCGGTATATCTGGAGCTAGAGCAGTCAGTTGCGATAATAATGAGGAGTGTATTTTGTCAGCCTATGTAAGAACCGAAATCTCGCACTTTTAATGTTAAGATGAAGACTGAAGTCTGAGCTAAGATCTATAATTTCTTGAAGATCTTGGACGGTATTAGGTTTACCTGCTAAGGTATCACATCTAAATAGCCAATATTTAGAACTAAGCGATCTGGCAAGGGGAAGTAACGCTAAGAAAAATAAAATAGGACCTTGCTGAACACTTCTTTGGGAGAATATGTTGTGTTCACCAAAGGAATGTATTGAATTAGTATATTCTTTAGAGAGTATAAAATTCCCAAACACCATACTGAAGGTTTTAAAGAAATCTACTTTCTAAATAGTTTTGCAGAGTAATGAGAAGATAGAAGCAACAGGAAATTTTTTAGCTACTATTTAGTCGTCTAAGGATAAACCTTGTGGTGGAAGCAAACAAACTGGAGTTTGTCATAATTTCGGCTGGTTTTATAAAGGAAGCTGTTATCAATGAAGTCGAAGTAGTATTATCCAATAAACATACAGTTGTGCGGAACGCAAGGGCGGATTTAGACTTTTTTATTAGATCTATTCATTAGAATCAAGATCAAAATTCTAATTAATCGTTGTTTGTATTGTTTGTTGCGTTGTCTGTTTTATGAGTTGGAGGGGACCCCCAAATGGGCACCTGTGAAAATCCACCCCACCGAAATTTAATCCTAGTTATGACCTCGATAAAAATATATACAGATAATAGTTCCTTACAAAAACAACGTTTTCTTAAAAAGCATACGGAATAAGTATTTATAAATTTTGTAAGTTTCTTTGCTTAAAAGGTTTATACTTTTTTATTATATTAGGTATAATAAATTTCAAAAATGTCATCTGCAGTTAAAACGGACGGCACATCTGGAAAGTATCAAGAGATCGAGGGCTTCAAAAATTTTAAATGTTTACCACCTCTTTCTGTTCCGTCAAAAGCAGTTCTGAAATTATTTTACAATAGGGCGTGTTAGGGTTTGCTGCTGCAATCATAAAATGTCCTCGTTTTTAGAAATGTAATATTTTTGACAAATGCTGTTTTTCATCCCGAGAGTCTTTTACATTACTTTGAAGTTTGTACTTTCATAAAACTAACAAATAATAAGAATAATGTTTTGTAAGAAAAGCTTTAAGGCAAATTGAGTAAAGCAAGTCTAATGTTTGCATTTTTAAAAACAATTTAAAGAATCTTGAGAGAGTACCCCCATTAACATCCTTTGTATCCACCCTTGTGTGGAAGCCTTTGGAACACCTTTTAAATGCTACTAATAGTATACATAATATTAATGTACATGATTTCTGAAATGCATAAATTAAATAATTGTGTTCAGTAGGACATGCGGCTCCATGTGCAACAGTAAAGATTGACTGTTGTCTAATTTTTGTTTACAAACTTAATGTTTCATTATAGTATGATTGAAAATCTCGCAGATACCGAGTGTGGAAATACATCTGCTGTTTTTTAATTCTGTAGCATGAACGTTAATTATTTGCATATGAAGAAACTTGTAAACAAAACTTTAACCATTTTCGTTTTTTTCCTTAACTATCTATTGTCTTATCTAATATCTAACATTTATTCTATTTGATTATTTGGTCAAGATGACACAATGCTCCATTATGTATTTCACAGTTACTTATAACAGTTAGGTCTATTTTCTGTGCCCGTGCGTCTAATTGGAATATTTATTTTCAATTTTCTTTGTTTCTTCTTACTTGCACACGTAAAATTTGATTTTAATGCGTTTGTTTTCGTAAGGAAGAGACATTCAGAGAAGTGTTTCAAATTGCTATACTGTTTGCTTCAGGCAAAAAAACGCGGAGAAGTAAATGTACAGAATACTGTTAATTTTTGTTCTTTATTATTTATTTTTATTATTATTTGTATTAATTACATCATTCATTCGGGTTTATTTATTATGATTGGCTGTAAATAACCCAAACTTGTAAAATTTGCTGCTATTTAATGCACGACAAACACGTTAACCTTGTTTACCTATATTTGTGAGGCATAATATTACAACTTGCAACCAATAAAAAATAATTATTCGTGTTATTAATGAAATTGTTATAATTCTCTTAATTAAAAGAAAATTAAATAAATATACAAAATATAATGTTTATATCCTCTGTACCAGTTTGACATTTTTCTGCCTATTTTAGTATCAGATAATTTAATTATAATTATTGTATTAGTAGAACTAGATTATTTCTCCACGCCTTACATTTTAAATTCCGTAAAATAAAATAGCATAATAGAATAATAGGTACGTTTTGTTATACCTTTTTTTATAAAATTTGTATTGTTATTAATTCAATGACGCAAAAATATATTTCATAACATCAACAATTACATCTCTTATAAAATCGTTTTTTAAATCATTCCCAAGAATGTTAATGTATTCGAACGTTTAGTCACATCGTTTGCAGTCATGCTTGAAGCTCATTTCACTTTTATGCGAGAAATTATTACGTGCAACCTGGTCAGTTAATTACTGTTATCTATCTACATTACGTTTAAAGCAACTCATAAATACTTTTTATTGTAAATTAATAAATTGGACTTTTCACGCATCGTGACCTGCACTAGATTAATTTTTTAATCGTTATTATAAATAAATATAGAAAGAGGTAACAAAACTAATTAATATATCAAAATTAAAAATTAAAAAGTGGGATACAAACATTTTAAAAAGATTAATTTTGCTTATTAATTTTTATGAAAAGAAATAAAATTTAATTACATTATTTATAGTTTGGTCGGTTTAAAGGATTTTTCTTAGTTATTAAGATTTACTTGACAATTTTTTTGTTAATATAATTGAAACGGGAATTTAAAATTATGAGCAATTAGAAAGTTCAAGTGTATTGCTGACATAGCCCTGACGGGTAATCTGTTAATCAGAAGATTTATAATGTGCTAAACAAGAAACAAATGTAAAAATTTATTTGAAAACTTAATTTTCTTTAAAAACACACGTCTTAATATGTGTGTACCACCACTAATTAGTAATCACAATCAGCTTAACTTTAATTTTTCGTTACCAAAGGTAAACGTTTTCAGAATTAACAAAATTCTCATTTTATCGCTTTCATATTTTAAGGAACTGATAAAATTTATCTTTTGAATTAATTTTCTGTTATTTCCAAGAGTGGAATTCGTAATTGTATTTGATTTTATTGCCCTCATTGTTTCGTAACTTAGAAAAATTAATGTAGTAGTAATAATAATAAGTGATTAATTCAATTATTCGATTTGAATTTGCAATATTAAAAATCATTTGAGGAGCTTTTTTTAGAGATACCATGTAGTACGTTATGATTTTTTAGTTTACACCTTCGTACCGTTTAAATATTTGTAAACTTCAACTTTCTCTTGTTGTGTGCCTTGTGCAGTGGTAACTGTCAAAACAATTTTTAGAACGTAATAGTCAGTAAATATATTATAATATAACTGTATAACGGTTTTTGTTTTCTTTTTTTTTTATTTGAAAATAAAACGAAGGCTGCACTTAATAACATAATAGAAGATGAGTTCACATCAACCAGTAAAGAATGACAATCAGATATGATTTGTTGATTTTTAAAATTAATTAAAATTGTGGTTTACTTTCTCAAATATTATTCAACATTATTTGAAAGTAAGAATTATTGTATTCATTGCTGCAACATATGACACGCATTTATAATATAATACGTTTAAACGATTTAAAGTAATTCATCTTGTTTGATTCATTCAAACATTTATGCAACTCACTTGGACAATTTAAATGTACTGAATGGCAATAATATGAAAATTGAGAAATTTATCACATTCGAATTGAATTTATTATCTCATTAAGACCTGAAATTCGAACAAATAAAAGATAACATAATATGGGAGTGTTTCAAGGTAGTTGTTTTGGACAAGTATACTCGCTCTTCTTATTATCTGCGTGTGTATTAAACACGATTGGATTCATTCTAAAATTTCCATTTATATGGTAATGGTTTTTATGAATTGTAGACGAAAGAACTAAACAGATTTTTTTAAAAATAATTTTAAAAGCTTGTGTTTATTTAAACTTTCCACGAAAACCACATTAATAAGGTAAAGTATAACATGCGTAGCCATAAATTAGACTTGACTTAACCAGGCCCTTTTAAGTCGTGTGGATGCTTGCTCTACTCCGGGGTCGGTCGACTTCACGCCTCATTGAGTTGCCATTGAAGTGGAGGGAATGGGGTATATACAGAAATTTCCCCTTTACAAAAAAAAGGTTTTCATGCTTTATTAGATTCTTACCAAGTAAACGCGTCACTGAAGATTTACAGGAGCAAGAAGGGTTTGCCAGCAGGGTCCCTCGTCGCGTCTAGAAGATCGTATCCTGGTGTTTGTTGGCTGTTATCTTCAGTGCACCGCTGGGATCATGGTGACCTGTAATAAGCGCTTATCGCGCTGTGATGCCATCCAACGGAATGTCGGAAGACCAGGTGGAACCACCACCGGCATAGCACTCCGTAGGATCGACGTGCAGGGACCTGCAGGGGTTCGAGCGCCACAGGACGCTGCCCGGCGATATCAGCCCGGACCACTGGTAGGACTCACTGTCCTGAAGGTTGAGAGAGACTACACGGCCACGCCGAACCGTGCATCCCCAAGCACATTGCGGTTATTTAGCGGTTGTACTACATTAAGTAACAACCCTTTAAGCAACGAGTGCCCTCCACTCATTGTGGATAGACACGATACCAATGCATCAATAACAATAATAACAAGCAGAATACTGATTAAACCAAAGTAGCATAAATCCATCTATCATATTGGTTATGAATTAAAATGGTCGCCCACAAAAACACAGAAAGGCAACTTTTACACAACGCTTTCGGGTGAGGCCTCTTGCGTTCGACACACACCGCACTTACGACTAACGTTTCTACATATTATATTTCTAAGATTTGGAGTTTGTTTTCTTTTGTTCCTGCTTGTTGCAGCTGTGTGGGTGTGACCCCAAAGTATAAACTCATGCGGTTTAGTAATTTATTACTAATAGAATACCATTTTAGGTTTGACAAATGCGTAACAAATTCTCAACTTGCATATTATATCAAGGAAGGGGTAAGTGAAGTCCATAGAATGTAGATTGATACCCAACTAGGTTCTACGATTTATAGAGGGAAGATAATGTGGTAGTTTGTAGAAATATAAAAAATTGTAGCATGAAAAATATTAGTTCTTCAACTATACAGCGTGTCGTATAAAAAGGTCGACATACTGACCTTTTTTAAAAATTACAGTTATAAAATAATAATCGAGTGTGTCCCGCAAATAGCACATAATAAGGGCACAGATTCTTCGATGAAATCTACGCAAGAACTACAGTATGACAAAATATCCTCCGGGGCTTCATTTTTGAGTTATGGTGGTCTCAATTAAAAATTTCTGCCAGGTAAAAATGCCCAAAAAATCTTAAATATCTGCATATTAACGTTCTTCTTGAAAAGAATAAAGATTATCGTGGAATATGTGAACTAATACTATCATTAAAATTTCAAAAAAGCTATTATCATCCGTTTTTGAAGAATCAACTTATTTAACACGCGGGGCTTTTTAAAATGTGGCTACGTCTAACACGCTATTACTTGGTAGCTATTATCCATTCACGCAAAGTTGATAGTAATAAAAACGAATCGATCAAAGTTGAGTTTACACAGGATTTTTAGTAAGATTTTCTGTTTTAAGGTTAGGTTGTTGACGTATGAAGTGTCGTCATTATCTTACATTTTATATTAGAAATCTGAAAACTAATGTCATTGTCAAATGACATTTATTATTTGTAAATCAGCATCTTGAGAGTCAACATGCAATTCGACCAATCAGAATTTAACTTTAATTTTATCAATGACAGTTGCCGCTCATTTGATATGCTCTACTGTAGTAGGTTTTTATATTATAGAATTCAGAGTAGGCCTTGACATGATATTTTAGTAACAGTGTACTTTGAAGTTGCACTAAAAGTTACTAAATACATATTTGTAGGTTAAAAGTCTGTCGTTTGGGTCATTGTTTTGAATAAACATGAACTGCCTCTGTCAATATTTGTAGTGATTTTCGACTTTCAGGTTAAAAAATCTGAATTTGCTGTATCTTTCTCAGTGTAAAAATTTGGTAGAATCAAAGCCTACTCCGAATTCTACAATAGAAAAACAGGCTATACCTACGTTTTCATTTCCATGGCCGGGAGTTGATTCGAAGATTTTGGAGCGCTAGTTACATTTTTTGATTGGGAGGGACCAATAGCCAAGTTCAAATAATTTTTGTTATAAACTTAGGATCTTGCGTACCACAGCTAATTTCTAGAAACCACAACTCTTAATATCTTTCGTTATTTATACTCAGGTTATTTTTATTGGTAGTAGTAACTGGAACTCTGGATTGCAATGCACTAATGACCGTTCTTTGGAATCGAAACATGGACAGCACTATTAGAAGATATTTTCCAATTGTAAGTTTTAAATAGAAATTATTGTTTTAAGTATTAGGAGCTCTGAGAGGAAAAAAGAATAATGATTTAGTAATTTAAAGCTCCTAAACATAATTTACATCTAATTGAGAAATAATGTTCAGCCTCGTGCTTAGGATAACTCAACATTCGTTGTGAATTCGTGAATCGTGAATATTATGTAATTATGTCACTTGTACATTCTAGACTAGTCGTTTTGTTTATTTTATTCTGTTTCCAATACATCTGTCGTAATTGGAAAACAAAAATAAAATTTTATTAGGCATTATTCAAAGTATTATTAACTATAAAGGTACTAGATACTTACATACAGGAAATCGATTGGTTAAACTGCATCAGGCTTCTTTTTTATAAAGATCACGTTTTCCTAAAAATAAGAAAGAAAATTTAAACATTCCCCTGTATCACAATAAATTATTATTATTAGATAAACTTCCTATTACAATAATAATTTTAATTATCTTATGTAGTAAGAGTCTAGAAAACAGCAAAAGTGTTTAGCGCTAATTTGATTAGAATTATTTCCGATAACTTTATAACTGAGACTGAGATATTACTTTAACGAACAAATAGAAAAGAGTGGGCACATAAAAGGTTTCTCATATAACAACTCCATCCGGTGTTTCCTTTATGAATTTCATTCGTAGAATGTAGAATGATATCATAAACACAACAAAACTTCACGTAGTAGTAGACATAATAACACAAAAGTCAATAAAAATAAAAGTGCAAGAGAGCAAGAGCTACAAAAATGCTTTTTATATAGAACAAATCAAGTATTCGTCGTTGTTGGCATTCGGGTTCTCGGTTAAATAATCACAAGCAAACAGCATCCAGTTTACAATGGCGATCTTTAAAAGTTAATTCCGTAATTGAATATTTCATTCAAACGGAGTAACCCTCTGGTCAACTGTATTAGAATCTGAAACTCAATAGCTTATAGAAAGGGACGTTTTATTCCATTTCTCTTCTTTGTGTTCGCTCTTTAACCTTATCGAGCTTTCAGAACAACAACTTCAACTAAACGAGACAGGTTATGTTAACTTATTAATACCTTAGCAGGTTCATTAATTATGGCAGTATTTATATAGTTAAATACGAAAAAAAAAACGTGGAAGGGGAAAGAAAAAACAAATAACTAGGCGGGAATTATTAGTGTTTAATTAATAAAATGAGTTGATTTTTTTAACGATTCATGGTTTTCTTTTTAATGAGATTCAGTTTGTATTGAATAATGTAAATATTGTACGGATTACTGTAGAGGAAAAAACGCATGTACCTGATTAAGTCCAATCAATAGCAACGCAATAATAATAGAAATTTTATGCTTCACTGAAAGGTAACGATTTCTTTTTTATTAGTCGGCTTTTGTTGCTAGTTTATAGTTTATTTATTTGATTGTTCGATTTAATTTGGAAAATTATTGTTTTCCATGTAAACATGTCCGCATAAATAATTGGGGAGGACTAATCATATATCTATGTATGTAGTATGTACTTTAGAAAACTTAATAACTACTATAATAATACTTTTTATTACTTTCTTATTAAAACAATTAATATTGATCAGCCATATAAATTTTTTATATCCATAAGAACTTGTCTGATGTAGTTTGTTATAAAACTAATTAATGTATCCCGAGGTATTTGATTGTTTAATTAAAAACTGTTATAAAATCTATAGAAACAAAAAGATCAATTGTAAGACGAGTTATTCTACTTATAAAAGGTACTAATAAGAACAAAAACAATTCCCCGGTGAATTGTAATATTAACTTTGATAAAAACTAATTTATTTCATTGTTCATTAATAAATGTAAAGTATCAATATAGAAACCACATTCAAATTATTTCAGTTACGTATACTATTTATGTAACGTTAAGTGTGGATACAAAGAAAAAAACTTCATGTACTTAGGTATGTGGGTAGTATGAAAGCACTCGTCTGTCATACTCCTACATGATCTGTAATAATTAATGGTAACACTAAACTACATGCTTTTTTATGCACAATGTAAAATTAAAATGTTTACAAACAATTGAAATCTTATAAAGAATATTGTAATAATGAAATTATTGCGAAGTAACCAAACCACTTAGGATAATCATGTGGGTGTAATTTAAACGTAACAATACTTCATATGTATCTTCAAATTCCGGTTGCACTATATAACAAATTCCACAATAGAAAAAACTCGTTTTGTTTCTTTTTTCGTAGCTCCATTGTAATCCACCCTCTATAGTATGTTATAACTGATTCTTTTATTTTTCCTGTTAATTGTTACAAATTATAATAATTGATTACAGTTCCATAGAAGACGAATCTAAGTATTTCATATTAAATGTATGTAACTTTGGATTTACAGTGATTTACAATTATTCTTTCTGGATACAATTTTTTAAATCAGAGATGCTGGGTTTCTTCTTTTTGTTTTAACATTTTAGTTAAAATTATTTAATTTCTAAAAGATTTAAAATAATTCTAAGTTTTCATTAAAATATCAAAATCAGCAATTTAAAGTTACAAATAAATCTAGTGACAATGAAAAGAATAAACTAAAGCCAAAATATGTAGTAATAAGAATTTTAATAACATTTCTGTTAGGAATCAAATAATTTTAATTAAAATTAAAGGATTGAAGCAAAATTTATAATCGAAAAAATTAAATTAAAGAGCCAATGCGTTTTGGACCTGACAGAGTGTATGTTTACAGTTAGATTTAAAACCAAAATTGCAACGAAACATTCAAAATTAGAATTATTTTCTCGTTAACTTAAACACGCCTCAAAAGTTTAATGATCAAACAACTGTTTTATTATCGTCATGTTTTTAAATGGTATGAATTCAGTAAACTAATCAGTTGTTTTGTTCTTCCTTATCAATATTTTAAAATTCTAAAATCTATAAAAAAATGTTGAATGTTAGTTTGAAATCTTATCGTTGTATTGATATTTTGACTAAATCTAATGCAATGAAAGATAAGAACTTAAAATAAAATAAAAAAAATGTCATTCAATTTATTTAACCTGTTCCACTAGAAATTTCGTTATCTTGTTTCGTTATCTGAACTACTCGTACTTTTCTTTGATCTAGATAATCAAGTTTTTTTACAGTAATTTTTAAAAGTCTTGATGATCTTTCTATGTACTTTATTTCTCAATTAATTTTATTATCCGTGGATTTACTTTATTTGAAATATACACGAATAGCTTGAAAATGTTTTGTTTTTGTTACTATTTCATTTATTTGCATGAGCGGTAATAAAGTTTGCAATTTCAGATGCAATTTTCTGCATTTCCACAAATAATTTATAATGAAATTTGCTCTTGCAATGTTATATAATATAAAATGGATAACCTTTAGTTAAATTAAATGATTTTTGAATTCAAACTACCACATCGAAAGAGATACAGTTTAGAAACCTCTGGTTACATTGATTTATTTTCAAGATCATAGTGACTTTGCAAATTGTGTTTTATCCTTTTATTTTCCTTTCGTGTTTTTTAAACATCACCGATTAGTATTAATTTAAATTTTTTAACTTCGATGATTGAAAAATCAAAATCAAAATAAATGTTAATGTTGTATTTTAATAGATAAAAGATTAAATTTACATGTAGTTGATATAATTTTAACTTGAAATAGTAGCTCGTATGGGATTTTCGAATATCATTTGATAGTACCTCGCATTTATTTTCCACAGAAACAAGTTGTATATTTGAATGGAAAAATGTACAAAAGCCGCCCTTACTTCAACCCCTATTGCTTTCTATGTTAATCCCTTCCCCAGGGAGATATCTCATTTCCTAGATACATTTTTATGTTAAATTTTAAAAGTTTGTCTTGCCTTTTAATGAGTTTTATTATTTTTTGTTTTTATAATTAGTACGTACTTTGTTATGGTAATGATTATATTGCAACGATTACGTAAAAAGGGTTTTTCTTCTCAAATTAATATAGCAGCATCCTTTTATTCAAATTAATATTTTCCTCTTATGTTAGTAAAAGTCGAATTTAAAAATAAATTGTATTTTGTGCAGCTCTACAGTTTGTTATGTACCAGATTTTCTTTTATGTGAATACGATATTATAGTCGTGTATTCGTATCTCGGAATAACCTTTTCAACAGTGTTTTCTTTGTAACGTTTAAAATCGAAATGGAACGTTTGTCGTAGCTGATTAGTTACCTTTATTTTTATTTTCCAAGGAATGTCACACTGTTATATTGCTTTGTGAAATTTAATTCTGCTCTAACGTGCATGCTATAATTCATGCTGGTGATTACAATATTCAAATATAGCTTGTTTATTTTTTCCTTGTTGATAAAAATGATAAAATGATAAACTTTTCGGTTGGTATTATGTTTATACATTTCCTGACCACTAGAATATTATAATTTCAATATCAGATATAGATACCTTGAAAGAATTCTAATATTGAGAGGAAGAATACTTTTTTATTTACATTTAATTATGTAGTGTGTAGCGGAACAATGTATCTTTTTTAGTTTTTTTATTTTGTCAGTTTCCACATTCTTTTTTTGTAAATAATAACATCCTTCAGTAAAGTATATTACTTAGAGACATGTGACATGTAACTTTTTTTCGCACAGCTAATAAACATTTACATTGGAAATTAAAACCTGTTTTCTTTCTTTATAAACAAATTAATTATGGAAGATGTCTGAACTTGATTTAGTGTTTACACAAGATAAAAAGGAAAAAAATCGGTTAATGAAGATAAAAGTGCATAATCCCATCTTCGAATTAAATAAATTTTTTACACATTTTATAAGCTGTTGTTTAACTTGTTTAAATATTTGTTTCTTTCATTACCTCATTTAAATTCGCTCGAGTTTCATGAGGTGGCTAATTGTGTTGAGCTGTTTTCTAATGTATGGTTAATTTTAATATCCTTTTGAGAGTTTTGCTGTAATGCGGAAATTCACATAATTTTGTAATTATGAAGTTGGTGCAGAAGCATTTTATATTATTATAGTATTATGTATTTTCTTAGCGGCTTTGAAAACTCGAAATGGACTACACTAACATTGTGTGTAGCTTGATAAGAATATATTGAGAGTAATACATGACAACGGGAACGGTTGCGGAACAAAGTATAGAGCGTTTTGTTTTTGTATTTTTAAGAAGTGTATTATTAGTTCTGCGATTTTATCGAGCATCCACTTTTTCTTCCTCTTTTAAAGCTTTTTATTTTTGTAACATTTGTGACAGACCTCCAGCTTTGGTTTTATAGAGTAGTACACAAATATAAATTAGGGTAATGAGTGTTCGATCGTAGCTCGTACGCGCATTTAATTTTTATATAAAAAACAATGCCAACGCGTGGGTACTTTTAAATGTCCATTTAATTTACAAAATTGTCATTTAAAGATAAACCTTGTACATCTAAACCTTGACTACAAATTAAAGTGCATTTGAATTATTATTGTGTTAGCATATACTATAGAATATTTTTAGAAATATAATTTACTGTTCATTAATATTTATGAAAATAATAACAGGTATACGTATTCGTTTTTACTTTTTTGATATTTTAATTGGGTATACATAAAAGTAAAAATCTAGATAATTTAGTTTTTATGCCTTTTCATGTTGCATTAAATTTATATTAAGTCGTACATTAAAAAGTATACGACCCTTTTTTTTAAACTTACGTTACTCTACGAATTTGTTGCTATTTTGGTTTGTAAACCAATAGTTTTGGAATTAGTACATAAAACTTCGCGTATCGTTAATTAATAATCGCGTATAATCATAAAATTTATTGATTGGCAGTACCATTTGTTTCCTTATTTATCTATTCTGGAATAGAAATGTTAAACTGAAAATTTAAACAATATTTGTAGATACAGGGGTAATTTGAAAAGTAGTTCGTTACGATTTGTGATTTCGCGTTTGACCAACATGATTTTCTTAAATCTTAAATTATTTTATAAAATCTTTTTCCTAAATTTTCTATTATAAAGAGCTAAGTTAGGAAACTATTTTTAACTAACGTTTTTTATATTTTCTATAATACATTTTGGAATATTCACTAAGTTGGCGACTGCTATAAGGTCTTACGTTGACGCAAAATGTAACATCTTTAAACTGTTTAATTCATTTCTTGATATACATTAGGAATCAATTTCCAGATTATAAGATAAACGGGATTGAACCCAGTGATTTGCACTGTAAATATCTTGAACTTAAATCCATACCTCTCCACGAATTATCCCTACATATTAGTTAGTTTGCTTTGATCTGTCTTATTTGGCTTTGTGAAAATATGAACCCTCAGGACTGAGCAAACCAAGTTTGAATAAACAATAAAAATCACTTAGCAAACTATAGAACCTAACATCGATCACGTCAACTAATTTTTTTTGTTTTTTTTTCTGGTGATTGAATATCAATGATAATCAAAAATACCAAGTCTGTAGTTAACGTTTCTATTAAAAACTGCACTAAGTGTTGTAAAACAAATTCAAAAGGAGTGCTTACATCAAGGGAAGATTGGGTAAGATATCTTCTGAAACAAACTAACTTTGGACTATTTTGTGAAAAAATTTCCCAATTAGTTATTTACAATAAAAATATTGTTCAATGTGCAGTAAATATACGGTGCCAGTGAAGCAACTACCTTGGGGCTCACTGATATGGGTGGTAGACTGCATTTCTAAAAAACAAAGGCAAAAAAAAGCTCAAGTAAGTTAACTTAAAGGGCATCGACACGGTTCCATCCAACATTTAGTCCGTGTCATCATTTAACTCGACTCTGAAAGAAGAGGGATTCAAAGCAAAACTTTTTGTAACAAAAAAGAATCATACTTGCTGCACCGAACAGGAACATTTATTACTTACAATCTTTGTGATATTCTCAAAAAATGGAAAATTCACTCAAGTTATTGACTATAAGATAATTGGTGTTTTTGGAAAAGAACGTGTTGGCACGCGTCTTTGTAACTCTATCCGTTTAGTGCGGCTGGTATAGTTTCTCAAGAATTAGTTGAAATTTCAAAATGAGAATAATAATTAAGTACTGTGCTTTATTTCGCTATATTCTTTTGATTGGCTTATCTGTTGAAAGTCCAGCACGATGACTCACTGGATCGAATGGTTGATCTCGAGCCAATCCTCTCTGAAGTGAAATATGGCGACATTTATCAACATGATAGGAACATTTCGGAAAATGAATATTCTTTCTTTCATTCTAATTCTAATAGATGAAATTACTTAAGATTGCGAATTTCCTTTAAATAAAGTAATATTTCTCAATATTTTATGACTTTAGAAGCATTTTCTCCACTTTATGAGGAATATCTTTGTAGATCCTGAATACATGTGAACCATGATTATTTTCCTCTGTCGGATAAAATGATTTTAGTACATATTAAGTAATAAACTGTAAATCAATGTCTTGTAGATTAAAACTGACAAGACCAAAGCATAAAATTGGTTTTCTTGATCTTTTTTCGATCTTTTGGTTTGATAGTTGCTTTGGCAGATTTTGCCAAAGAACGTAAAAACAATTTTTGCCGACTGTTAAAGATGATTTTTTTCTTTTTGGTATTCAGTTCTTTGAAGGTCACACTTTCAATAATTGGATAGACTAAGCTCTGAATTGAGCATGCATTCGGATCTTTTCGTTATTCATCACTCTTTTATTATTCTAGATAATTGAAGTAAAACTGCAAAAAATAAAAGCTTTTCAATTTAGATAGTAACAATAGACGCTTGAAAAAACTTAGATTCTCCTACCGCCTAAAGAAGTCTTACTTATTATACATTTTTAAGACAGTGGTTATCCAAGTAATGTGGTTCCAGGGAAGACCAATAAATATTTTCTGCGCTTGTTGAATAAGTCGAGTTATTTGAAGTTTTTTGTTGCCAACAGTTATTTCTACTTGAAATTTTCCAGATCGGAAGATTTTTAATGCTGCTCCGTGTGAGGTGCAGGGACGCAAATATATGAAGCTGCCTCCGTGTGTGCAGCAGTAAAGTTTCCGTGTCTTCGAAACAGAATAACAGATAAACAATTACAGTTTCATGTTTTTAGTAGTATCCAACAGTTGTTTGATTGCTAAATACTTGTAAACGTATTTTCTTCAAAAAGAATTTCAAGACGAGAAAACTTAAATTCACTTATGAACATGGACACAAAATTTATCATTTATGATGCTATTCTTTACCGCGAAGACACGAAGGTGAAAAGTCAAAGTCCGAATTTTGAAAACAGAAGCGTGATTTCGAACCGTGGGAAATATTTACCCGTCGACTAATAGAAGTAGATTTGAGCATATTTTTCGGAATAGGTACAAATGAGTCGTTGTAGAGTTATGCTATGTGCTTACTGGTAATCACATCATTTACCGTCCAATCGATAGCATCTCGTTACGTTTGCCGATTGAGAGGAAGGAGACATACGCTAGATACTTCAAATACTATTATGTATCTGGTGCGTTTTAGGTAAACGAAAGTAGAAGATACGAACGCGTTAAAATGCTTTTCCAAATCAGCAAAAGTGTTCTGACTGAAAGTTTGAACAAGAGAAAACAACGGAATCTTGTTAAATGGTTCGATAAAGTAGAGATAATTTAGCACCATAAAACTAGAGCATTAAAAGATCTTGGAATCAAAAAGAAAGGTGGAAATACGAGAAGCTATATTTACATATTATCATTGAAGAGGAAGAAGCCAGTAATGATAGCAAGCAACTAGTTAAGAAAAGAACAGAAACAGTAAAATTATGAATCAGAAAGTAAACAAAAAAATGAAGGTTTAACCTTTGGCAAAAAAGGTAGAGTAGGTTGATTCACTGTTTTATGGGAAAACTACTAATTAGTTTGTTGGTTGATCAAGCGCAAAATATGACTTAGAATCCGTAATTTGGACTTTTCTCTTTGGGGCAGAGAACACTGACTATGATATCAGTATCAAGATATCTTGAGCACAGAAGGTTGAAAATCCAAGAAATTACACAGTACTACAAGAATTTACTAAATCGTCGTCTAAACACGTTGAAGAAGAGATTAGAAGTTAAGATGCTGAGGCAAAAGTTATCGATAATCAACAGAGAGATCTGGAAGCGCAATTGACCTAAATGGATGTAGTGCTGCAGAAAAAAGAATATACTACAGCTGCAATAGATCCAACCATAAGGCTAAATTCATTAACAATAATACGCCATTATTAAGTGTGAAGTTGATGAAATACTTCATACATAAATATTATTGACTTGTTTAATTACTATAAGTAATCTTCACGTGCTGCGCCTAATATCCAAAGGTAACACATAACCATTAACTTGCAAATTGCTCATTTAATAGAAAAAAAATGACAACATATTTCCGTAGTACTATATTACGCCAAAGATTAGACATCTTTTGCAATTAATATAAAATTGGGAAACCAGCTTTAAATTAGACTGATTTGTATTTATTTATTTAATTTACTTTCTATTTATATCAAAATCTTATTTTTTCTAAATAAAACTTTCTCTGTTACAAAAAGTAATGCAATGTTTTACTTTTTGAATCGCTCAAATGTTGGTTGCTATCACATCTGAAGACATCACCATAAATAGAGGTATACAAATAAGAAAATCTGTACAAGTATTATATATACTTTTATAAACTTTAATAATAAGATTAATTATATTAGATAAACATGAATGAACAGATTAAATATGGCTTGACTTTCAATTTTGTCAGCATAAAGTGAAGGACAACAGTAGTTAATTCACCTACTACACAACATTATATGGTTGTGTTTATGTGTTTCTCAAAATGTTACGTTTCCGTTCATCCTATATATATAATTAAAATTCAATATCGGTTACTAAAAAAAGGAAAGAAATAAATAAAATAAATGATATTAACAGTTAAGGAAAAAAAAACTAATTTAACTGTTTAAACCGAAGCATTTCATGTTGATAGTTTTCTTAATTCTATCTCGAACACGTTTGAATGCATTTTTAAAATTAGATATTACAAATACACAAGTAGGTTGTCGACATTAAAAAAAACTGATAACGACGTTGATAAAAAAAATCGAAAAATAAATAGTAGAAAGAACACGCGTGTGTGTTGTATATCTCCATTCAATTTATTATAACAGTTTTTAATGTACCAAAGTTGATTGATCATTTATCAAATTGGAAATTCGAAATTCTTAATCAAACATTATTTGCTGCATCAATTGACTTTTTTCTTATAAATCTTCTCCTGTCATTAATAAAAAAAAAACAACACTTTTATGTATATGACAATTTAAAGTAACAAAATTTATCAAATCATTGTCATATCTAGGTTGGTTGGGTCCACCGACCTTTCTAATGGGATTTAGTTGTCTGCGGTGTAATTGCTTAAAAGAGAATATTGGCAAGTTATATACTACATATTAGATTTAAATACCCGCTTTATAAGTTGAGGATGCCTTATCTTTTATTTGTTTATTTGTACATAGTTGATATTGATTGATGATAAGAATAGGTAACGATTGTTATATAAATAATACTTAATAGTTTACTGTTTGTTATTTTGGTTGTAAAAAAAGTACATTAATATTTGGGAGTAATTTATTTTCTTTTTATATGAAGTTAATTCTATTGTTGGGTAGTAAATGCCTTTTTATAGACAGGAAGCGAATAAATTATTGCATATCATCGCAGGAAGTACAGTGGTTTGCTTTCTATAAAGCAAAAAAAGCACAACAAAATTGTCTTTAGGTGTTGCAAGATGAGCTTAGTTCTAATTAATTAAGTTTCAACTTTCGTAATTTTTACATTCTTTGTCTTACTGTTCTGTAGGAAGAATTTGATAATAGTGTCCAATTATTTTGTGTGTATTAATTGATAAGAATGACTTTTGTATGCTTATTAGAAGAATCTTTTCTTTTACTGTCGTATGTTGCATGTTGCCGAATCCGTTGACGTGATTATTTAGAAGTATGACCAATATAAGCAATGTATACATAACATAGAAGTTTTGTAGATTAACAGAAAAGGAAACGCTGTAGAGGGTTTTTGAGAATTAAAGAAAGAACCAAATTAAGTTAGTCACAGATTCGGTTTGGAATTTCGAATCGGACTTAGATACCAATTTAGTTACCTGGGGATCATCTTTTGAAAAACCTTAAATGATCACAAGAAGTAAGATCCCGTCCCAATTCACTTACATTGCTACACAAACCATCAGATCCTTTAATTTTTTCATCCAGTTTACCTTTTTATCATATAATACTCATCTCGACATTTTTCCGAAAGCATTTGTTTCTACCATCAACTAGACATTATGTCGTTTACCTCGCTGAAATTCTAGATTTGGTTTAGATTTTGAAACATCTTGGAAAAGAACAACGTACAGGAGAACTCGTCCCAAATGTACCACTATGATTCCATGACGTTAACAATTGACATTATGTTTCGTTTGATTTTTAGTATCCATGGAGTTTGAGAATGTAAATGTTGATGATTTTCTTGTGACTATTTAAATTTAAAGTATAGGATTTGTTCCATTCCATCTAGGCCAACGATGGGCATCTATGCCCCCATGGACGATCTGACTCGCATAAAAGCAAATTTATCAGTAAAAATTAACTTGCGAGCAGAAATTTCACCAAGCAATCTAGTTTTGACGTGTTTTGTTGTTATACAAGCTATTCGGTCCTGGTGTTCAAATTTGCCCATCCTTGATCTAGGTATTAAAACTGTAAAGCATTTAGTAGGTACAAGATTGATTGGTTGAGTCAGAGAAAATATTAAAGAAAACTTGGCCAGACGTTGTTAACGCAGCGTTTCTCGGGTGTCGCAAACGTCTTCAAAAGGTGTCTTTGGAGCCAAATTTGAATAAAATAAAATACTAATCTATAAAGTCGGCTTGAATCAGTTTATAGAGTTATTAGGCGTACAGAATTTTAAAATAATGAAAAATACCAACGTGCTTGCTTTTCTCGCAACTGATTTGGAAAAGACGAAAGTTGATATTTCAGGAATTCTAAAATCAAAACATTGCAGATTGTCTGGTAGTTTGTAATCATAGTGAATATCAGCATGATCGGACAAGATTTGAGCATTTCTGTTTAATCAACTGGTACTTAAATATATCATACAGGATTTGCTTAAAATTTGAAAACCTCATTCTACTGTACTTCTGTCAAGTTCTTCGTAAATATTCACCTAGAACTGTTGGAAGAAAAATAACTAAAGGCCAAAATTATGTGGTGTAGCTACTTATCACTACTTGTTGATAAATGTGTCATAAGTCAAACACTTAAGTCATAGAAAGTTTGGCTTCTAGACGTTTCCAAGGGGTTTTATTTAAACCATGAGGGGAAGACAACCGCGAGCCGGTCGAATGATTTAATAATTAGTTCGAACAGGCTTGGTAAACTAAAATGCCTGAATCGAGACTCAGTTAAAGTTTGTGAAACAGAATTAAGTGGAAGTGAGTATCAGTCACAACCTACCGGACAAGACATTAATAAAATGCCTTAAATTATTAAGTTTGCGGCAAAAAGCTGAAATTCAAAATCAACCTAAATCATGAAACATTCAAAAAAGCTATCCAGATAAAAGGTAAAATGTATATTATCAGACTCTTCAGTTATACAGCTGCCAATCAAAGTTATCAGTAATTTCTATGATACAAAACAGTCCGATCATATACCGGTATCTATTCTTCTCTTCTTCGTCTTCTTCTTCACAGCCTGTATTCATCCACTCCTGGATGTAGGCCTCTTTCAATTCTTTTCATTTGTTTCTGCCTAATGCAGTTTTATTACAATCTTTCCCCTCGATTTTTTGGATCTCCTTTGAGGTCTTCCCACCCTCCTCTTGTTATCTTTTGGGCGCTATACTAAGATTTTGTACGCCCATCTGTCGCTGTTCTGTCTGGCTACCTGGCCAGCCCATCGCCATTTCAGCTGGGCCACTCTTTTCATAACTTCCGTTAGCTGAGTTCTTTGCCGGATTTCCTCATTTGGAACTCGATCTCTTAAGCTAATTCCAAGTATAGCCCTCTTCATTGTTCGCTGTGCGGCTTGAAGTTTGTTCATGGCCATCGTTTCAAAGCCGTATGTAAGAACTGGCAGTATACACGACTCATACGCTTTTTGTTTGAGCTTTATAGGGATGCCTCGTGATCTGAAGATAAACGTGAGCTTACCAAATGCTGCCCAACTATGACTTACTCTTCGGCGAATTTTTGCTGTTTGGTTATCTTTTCCCAGTTGAATTTTGTATCCGAGGTACATATAATCGGATATGTTATCTACCTTGATGGCAGATTATTGATGGTAATATTTATTTGCTCTGGGCAAATGATCTTCGTTTTTTTCAGGTTCGTTTCCAATCCAATTTGTGGTGATGCAGTTGTTCTAACATGGTCGTCAATTCATTAATTGGAGTACTAATAAGAACAATATCGTCAGCAAATCGTAAATGATTTAGTCGTGTTCCGTCTATATTTATCTTCTTATTTTGCCAGTTCTAGGTCTTAAAAACATCCTCCAGTGCCAGCGTGAATAGTTTTGGTGAGATCGTGTCTCCTTGACGAACTTCTCTTTTGATTGGAATTTCCTGGGTCTTCGTGTCTTCATTTATTATTATCTGGATATGTGCATTGTCACAGATATATTTAATATTAGTCGAGTATCTGGTGTCGATCCTAGCGTTGTTTGGTGCTCTTAAAAGTGCCCACATTTCGACGGAGTCAAAGGCTTTCTGGTAGTCGACAAAAGCCAAGTGCAAGGGCACATTATATTTCGTAGCTTTTTCGATAAGATTGCGTAATGTCTATTGCGCTGAATCCCTGCATTTTGTAGTCAGCAACCTGATTTAGACATGAAAATACAGACAAAACCAGGCGCAGAAAATTTAGGCAGTTGAGACAGCTTCACGAAGATTTTAAATGCTATATTCAGCTAGCTGTATTTTGGATTCTTTTCCGTCTGGTTAATAGTATGCAAGTAGTCTCGTTCCTTATCTTGTATATTTCTAATAAGAAAACAAAAACAACATACAAGTAGAGCAGTGAGAAATGGCAAGAAAACCATTGTAACAGATTTCTTACTTTTAAGGTGGAACACCGCCCTAATGTCTTCTTCATAGTATCTACCACTAAAGTTAGCTAAATGAACATTATTTTACATTTGTGTACTTGCATAAAACCTAACGCCGGCCCTGTTACGATGAAGCATCAACAAAGAAAAATGATAAACTGGGGAAAATACAATAAAAAAGAACGATTTGTATGTTTTGAAGTTGATGTCAATACGAAATTTGCAAATAGGTTGAAATAACTTTTTTCTGTATTTTATTTTTGTGTATTATTTTAGGTACTGTCGCCTTCACAGAGAGGTGAGCATATCTAGATTTATATTTATATTTTGAATTTCTAATGAAAGCAAACAAAAATAAATTTTTCAAAAAGGTGAAAATAAAACACTTAACTACGCCACTGTTAAATAATTTAAAATTCATGCTTTGATCAACTTGTATAAACGGAAGTTTTTTCTCATTTACATATACATAGATACCTTGTTTTTTAAATGTGTCTTTGCAGTTAATATATTTATTTCTTTTAAGTATTATTGAATACATTTTAGCAGTTCTCTATTAAAAAAATTGAAGTTTGCTTTGTTTATATATACTCCATAAACATTTCATATTAAAATTCTAATTTGTTTATTTCGTATAATCCTATTTGCATAATATATAAAATGAAATAATTGTTTAAACAAACAAGAACAAAATATTAGACGTTAACCTGTCTAGCAGTCACACAAAGAAAAAGAGTGAAAAAGAAACAAAATTTATATTTTGGAATAATTCCAAATTGTTTTACAAATATATACAGGAAATGACGATTTTACTTTTAACGTTTTTATATAAAAATAATATTTGCATGCTCATAACGAACGAATCGCGGTTGCTGTTTTTTTTGTTTTCTACAAATTGAATGCGTGTCTTGTTAAACAATTAAATCGTGTTAAATTTTGTTGCTTTTTGGCCTTGGTATAGCGTTCAGAGATCACGATTTAATAACCTTGTAAGATGTGGGGCTATTCACTCGCCTACTTTACATCATCATGACAAAATATTTCTAAGCATTTTATATTTTCATTAAAATACAGACGCTAGAAAATACAAACAATAATTACATTTCTAATTGCATTTCTATTAAAATGTAAATGCGGTTTTAAAATGTGTACATGGTTTATAACATTACGATCGTTATCGAGACTTTTACGAGTAGAAATAAATTTAGAGCGTGATGAATATTTACTTTCTTTTATATTGGCATTAAGTAATCTGGAAATAGATTTTTTTACCTTCAATAAATGTTACCTTGAATTTATAAATTGCAGTGAAGACTTAATAAATTAGTTATGATGCGAAAAACGGGACGCAATATATATTTTTCGAAGTATTAATATTTTTTCTATATCAACGTAATTTAGAATTTGTTCACTTTAACTTTCATTATAAAATCAAGTTTCAAACAAGTGGCAATAAAATGTTCTATTTTTAGATGGTATGTAATAATGTAATTTAGTTTATTGGAAAGATTTTATTTTTTATTTTTTTATTGTATTTAATTGAATCTATATTTTAATCATTTATATTGCGATAAAAATTAATAGATTTGTTTTTGATACAAATAAGAGATTTACATTCTAATTAATCTAATTAGTTTGATATCTAATTAGTATATGATTATTCAAATAATTTGTTGATAGAGTGACGACTAGTTAGTTAATGAATTATTTATGTGCTTATTTTTACATTTTCTCTTCTTTGAAACAATGGAAAAATTAAATTTCAAAACAAAAGCTCAACCTGGATTAAATATAATTAAACTAATTTAGTAATTAAGGAAAATTGCATTGCTTAATCGAGCAGGAAGTACTACAATCAAATGTTTGTTTTAATCATTTAACTAAGGCCGGATATACACAGCATATTTATGTTTAATTCAAGCGATCAGACGACTATTTGTTTATTCCAACAGGAGTTTAGATTTTCATACAATTTATTTATTGTATAATGGCTTTATTTAATTATACTGACCTTTTTTTATATTAACACAATAGTTAATTGATTTACTCTCACTTGATATTCTGTGCAAATAGAATAGGAATACAAAAAATGACATTGAAAAGGTTATCCATCTCTGATGTGTGTTACGCAAAATGTTAATATGATTATTATTATTATTATTATTATTATTATTATTATTATTATTATTATTA
>VTPC01000634.1:155086-165112 GCA_011009095.1 Ignelater luminosus | reverse complement strand
ATTATTATTATTATTATTATTATTATTATTATTATTATTATTATTATTATTATTACTTGAAGAGTTTATTATCTTTGCAAAATTTTTAATTGTCGGTTTAAAGACCATCATAAAATTTGTTGTTTTTATTGCTTTGTGTATTTTTAATTTAAATTATTTTAAGATTTAAAAAAAATAAAATTGTTACTTTCTCATTTTTGTGAGATTTGCTTATAATTTTTTGTATGGGATCTTGCATTGCGCAATGATTTGAAGGTTCTTACTAAAACAATTATGTTGAGGAACTGAGTAATTATTTTCTTATTAAGTACTATTCAACAAATAAAAAAAAGTTGCGGTTTATAGTACCGATCTTTTAAGTGTTTTTCATTCATTCAGGTTATATCGATAATGTAAATAATTATAATTGTTGCAAAAATAATTTTGAACAATTCAATTAAATTAATAATTATTGTGGATATCTACCCAAAGATATCTTTTACGATCGTAACTCTACGGTCTGTCAGCACCTGATGTGTAGGCCACACACTATACGCGTCGTCCTCACATTAGGAGTTGTTGCCTAAAATATAAAAATTGTGGATTCTATTTTAATTGGATTTAATTTTATCTTGTTTTTCGAATTTCGTAAATTTCAATAAATAGACGTTTCTAATAATACGGTCAATTTACAATATTTATCATGAAACGATAAGAAATTCTTTAAGCAATTTTAATTAATAAACGGATGAGATAATTAACGAACTTTTTTTTTAAGATTGTCACTGCAATCTTAATTTTCTACTTTATAAAATATGAAAAGGTTAAAAGATCAAAAGGTCATTAGTTTCATTACTAATATTCATTCCTCTGCGACATGTTACGCATCTAAAATTAAGGTCGTATTTATTATTATTATTATTATTATTATTATTATGATCATCATCATCATCACTATTAAACTATTATTATTTAGCTTTTATAAATAATTCTTTATTCTGTTAAATTTCAACTTTTTTATTTATTTAGCACGTGATAACAAAAATGCAGATTTTTAAATATCTGCCCGGAAAGCATAACTAATTGGGTTTTTCGTAGTAGAAATAACGTTTTAATATTCTGTACATAGAATATAGGTGCAACATTCACAAGCCTATTTGACTGCGAGATTCGCCCAAAACTTGATTCTACTATAAATTAACATTTTTCCTTGTATAAAATTGGAAGCTCTCCTATATTCTTCTTGCTTTAATGAAGGTTTATTATTATGCTGGTCTAAATGATAACCTTGAATTTGTTTCTTTATAACAGAAAATCTAAAAAGAAAACAAAATTAAACATAATAATTTATGTGCATTATTTTGGAAGAATTTGTTCTAAACGTTCTTTTTTTTCTGTTAATGTATTTTTTAAAATAAAGATGAAATTGTGTTGATAACTCCTACAATTATAATAAAGCGCGTTGGGAGTTTAAAAATTAATCTGAAAAGAGAAACAAAAGGATAATTGGAAGATATAATAACAGCTTCGTATACTATTTCAAACTCAAATGTTTCTGCAGATGAAATTAATTGGAATGGGGTTCATGTTGGAGTCTAAACCCACCTTACCACCCTCAACGTGAATAGCAGAAATGGTATGCAAAAATAACCCAAGAAAAGTCACGTTTTAATTTTATGTATTCTCATTTATTCGAATACAAAATCAATACTCTGCAAATATGGCAAGTCAAAACATGCAAGATTGCAGTTTATTCATTCTATTATACATCACAAACTTGTATGTTTTATGGTAAGGTTTAATTATTGCTCAGGGGAGTTTTTAGAGATAAATTGCAAGTATCAATAAAGAATCATCAAAAATTACAAATTATAGATCGTACGAAGGCGATACAGTTTATATTCACAAAATTGAAGTATCCGTCAGTTCCAAACAGAAATAATCAGTTGTACTCTTTCAAGCTGTCAGACCCCATGGTTCTACACTAATTAAAGGTAAATAGATTCAAACCAACTTAAGAACAAAAGATAATTCAGTTTTTTTATAAAACCAAATTGCCTTTGGATGTGAAATGCAAATATACTTAATAATTAGATCTTGCTACGCAAGTAATAATATCAACTTAAATGTCTACTAATGAAATATTTCTAGTAGATTAAATAAATTACTGAAACATTTTTAAATCAATACACATGAGAACAGTTCGTCAATAATGTAATAACTCAAAGGTCCTGCATTATTCATTGTTTCTGATAAAATAACACTCCGAGAGCTGAATTCGAGCAATTTAGACTGTTTTACGAGCTTTAAAATGGCAGTGAGGTATCGACAAAGAGGACAAATGTGGAAGATTTACTTATTACTTTTTTAGAACAAAAATATGATTTGCAAATTCTGCGACTCTAAACCTGACTTGATATTTAATTGAGTAGGTGTTGAGAATGATCTATGACATTTAGTTGAACTTAAGACATTCTAAGATGTTCATTAATATGTGTACCTGTTCCTGTAGTAGTAATGGAAGATGCTTGCGAATCACAATTCCGTTAGCGTGTTTTCCACTTTTTGAATATTTTAGTTTTGTTAAATGTAACAACCAGAAGAACTGTGTGTTAGTTATCTTGTTGAACCTCTTGTTTTAATTAATTTCGTTTTTGATGTTCTATGGTAGAAACCTGCCTTTTACTTCTAAATACGAAAGAAGTTTCCAGACTTCTACAGGAAATTATTATTCATTGTTCTTGATGTTACACTTTAGTTTTTCAATATTATTTTCATTTAAGGTGATTCCACCTTAACTGTATACATTTGTTCAATTGGAGCATTTTTAGTAGTTCTTTGAAAACCTCTTGAGCAACACCTTTTAGCTACTGTTTTACAGTTCTTATATCAGAGGAAGATGTAGGTCTTCTGAAACACATAGAAATTACTGGTTTCCATATTCATCGAATAGGTGAATTTGAAAACAATTCTCAGTGCAAATCATATGAGGTCTCGCATTGTCCTGTTCGAGTAACGGTCGGATATGTAGTTCTCGGTGATCTTTTAATAAGCGCTTGTCGGAAAAGATCAAATAGGTAGGTTAGATGAATATTTTGTTTTTAGGCGATTTAATAAGATTCTTTTGTCGGAATCCAGTCCCAGAATGCAGTAACCATTATCTAATCAACTAAAGGAACAGTGAGCGCTTTAAGCGAGGTCCATCTAATTTGCACCATTTCTTATAGGTTGGTTTTTGATTTCGAGTTGAAGTATCGTATGAGATCCACGTGTCAACTCGGTTAGATCTTAGATCTAGATACCCAACAAATTCTTCAAGCAATGTATTAAGCCGCAAAAACATTATTTTCTTGAAAAATCAGGTTCTCTCTAGTTTGGTCGGTTCAAAGTTTTTTCTCTAAGAATACCATCAACTATTCTAGATTTTGATCGTCCATCAGAGATTATTTGTGCTTCTTTGTTGTAGTTGTGTTTAAATAAAATTGTTTCAGTTAATTCACATATGTATTGTTGTTTGAATTTGTTCTTCAGTATTCCATTGTATACTTATTATCCAAATAAATACCCTTGTATCTTCCTTTATACCAGTTATACGAGTTTCTTACTTATGATGTCTTCATGAGCAACGACTTCTTTCTTGCTTCTTGGATTTTATCTTGGAATTGAGAGTGTTTTAATCTAAATTCGAATCTGAATTTCTTTGAATTTTGGGCATCCCGACTTTGCTTCTTGGTAAGAGCTGTGCATAAACTCACCTAATGAGGGATGCTTGTAGTCAGTGTCTATCATTTCTCCGAGTATTTCTTATCTTTTTTCTATTGGTTGGACTTAGATAAAGTAATAAATTCCTTGGTTTGACCGAATTGAAAGTAGATCCTTTTGATTTTCTCTCGATGATGGTCTTCTCTGTTTGTGCATATTTCTGTTATGATTATCTTTCTGGTATATTTCCAATTATTATCACTTCTATAGGCATATTTATTTAAAAGATATTTCTACTTCTACGACTTATAGTGGACACTTTTCACAAAAACGCTTTTTGTACGTTAATATTATTATTACTATCACCATCATTATCATCATCAATATTTACAAATTCCCTCTAATTTTCATAAACGATGTTATATATTGTGTAAATGGTTGTTCCTGTTTCAATATTGATTTTGAATTAATTTTCTATTAAGCTTGAATCAAATCCAAAATTAATTTATTAGTTTTACGTTCTTGTTTTTCTTTTCTCTACATGGAGTTTTATTATGCCGAACACTGTTTTTTTCCTGTGTGCTATTGTGGATATATCAAAGCCTTCAATTTATTTTAGAAATATTATTCATTAAAGTTTTCGTGCGTATAAAATGGTATAGATTTTTAGACCGTAACGAGGTCGACTTTTTAAACATTATTGATGCTTTGTGAATAATTCCCTTGTAAACTTTAAACATTGAATTGTAAAATTGGGAAAAAAATTCGCAATTCTAAAATACAAATTTTAACATTTGAATTTCATTTTATATTCATATCACGTTTGTATTTTACATAATTGAAAAACGATTTTATTATAAAATATAATGTTATATGCGTTGGAGAAATATGGATTTGAGTTCCTTTTCTTGATATCCTCGCAGTTAACTGTAAAAGTAATTTAAGTTTAAACCTTTTATATGGATTTTATTTTAGCTTTCATATATAGTTGTAATTTATTATGTAATCTTATAAAAACATTTTGTATAAGATTATGTTGCTGTAACTTCTTACATTAAGGCGCAAGTTTATTTAATTTTATTGGATGAAGTTGCCATGGCAGGGTAAACTTCCTATCAATATTTCAGCTAAGCGGGTTTATTTCTCATTTGATTTTAACATGAGAAGACGAGTAAAATAATAGTATTTTAATCGGTTTCTAGTTATTTCTAAACTAGAAAACAACTAACTAATGTATCCATAAAACTGCATTAAGATTATTATCTTGATATATTACAGAAACATAAATTTCCTGAAAATTAATTTTGCATTCAATCAATCATTACTTTTTTCATCGACGCATGTGCGCTCGTCACTAGTTATTAATCAATTAATTTTTTTTAATTTCTTGTTTAGGTTTGCACTTATCTCTTTTATATCGGTTATAATAGCTTCCTGTATTTATGAGCTCATTCTTTTGTCGAAAAATTGTATCATCATGATTTACTTTTTCAAGGATTCTACTCTAATAATAAACGTTTATATTTTAAACTCATTAACTGAAGTAGCTCTCCATGACATTGCATTAGTAAATTTATAGTTGTCTTTACTAAAACCTCGAAGCTTAATGCATTGCGGAAAGACTGATATTACGTAGAGCATTACCTTGCTCTACAAATTATTCTATTTTGCCTATATACCAGCAACCAGCGTTACTAGGAAACATAAAATGTAATATCTAGCCTTTAGATTTCCTAGACGCCGAGTTCTCTGAATTGATTTTGAACGAGCAAAACTTATTTTCACATTTTCACTTTATACTCTGTTTTAAAGTTTCAAGCTACCAAGTTTTCATACTTTTTTATGAGCAAAGCGTAGTTTTCCCATTTTATAGTCTTTTTAAATTAAAAACAATAACTTATCGGTGTTGGTTACATTTTCTGTTTACATTTTCTTCCTTTTTTAATGTTTCATAAACAACAGGGATTAGTTTTGGAATTTTGATATTCAGGTTAATAATTCCAAACTACTTGTTTGTATTGATATTTCTTTTTTATTCAGCAAACGTGGAATAGTATTTTGAAGAGAAATGTAATGTTTCATTCAAGTGGTACGCAATCTTCTTGTTTTTAATACCGTTTCATTTAAAATTTAAAAGTGTGTTTTCCTCTTGCTGCTGAAACATTCCAAGTACTCTTCCCATTTTTAAATTTTATTAAATTCGAGATAAACAGTTTTATGTTGGCTGCATGTTTTTTAATTGTAACAGATTTTTAATGATCGTTACTTTGTATATAACAATCTTCTCAAAAGCGTATTTCAGTATTTAATGGCGGAACAACAAGGGAAACGTGACGTTTCATACCTGCAAGCTATTTCCCAAATTCAATAACGTACTTAATTAATTGATTAAAACTTAAAATTGTGTGAAGCATTCTCTTGAAGAATTTTATAGGTTGATTTACATCGCTAGCAAATTATGTTTGCATTATTTAATTTGTTCAACTTGTCATTTACCTTTTGTTTTTAGAGGAAAATTAAGAGACTTATAAAAGTGCTAAAAAATGAGCATTCAAAAATATATCAATATCAAGTTTTAAAGACCTTTAATTTAGTGAAATTAAAACTTAAAAAAGTGGAACTATAATGAATACAAATTAAACTAGACCGGACTAGACTTACTTGGAGGCCTTGATTCGTGGCAAGGAAGATTTCCGATAAGCTGATTTAGTTGGAATTGCTTACAAGTTATAATCTCTATGCAATAATAGTTTCTTTATGATTGGAAATATCTTTACAAAATCGTTTGTTTAAGTTTAAGTTGGGTAGATGAAAGTAGATGATGTCATCATCATTTGATCGTATGACAGATCTTCTATTAATATTCCAAATAATCACGATGGATCTCTCATCGCAGTAAAAAAATACTTTAAAGTTCTCCCGAATTACTAATTCTGAAAGTTCAGCTAAAGATGTGTGAGTGTCAATTGAAACTACTTCTGGTATGCTCTATATGTGTTGTGTTTATATTCGTTCTCCAGATGCTAATACAGAACTATGACAGTTTTAGCAACAATATTTTTATTATTTGCGGAGACTTTAATTCACCATACGTAACCTGGAGTAGGAATGTAGATACATCTCTTACTGCTGTACTTCTGATAATCAAATCCTGGATTTGTTATTATCGAATATGTATTGTTTTCAGTCTTTTTGAAACTCGAACATTTCTCTTGTTAATATTTACAGATACCATCCGCTTTTAGACATTCTTCTTACTAATATAGACCTCTTTGTTATTCCAAGTAAGAACGATGTTATATACAATTTCAGAAGAGCACATTACAATAATATTAAGCACTTTCTGTCTAATATTAACTGGCATGAAAGATTGGCCAATTATTCTTGCGAGGAGGCAGTGAATATCTTACGAAATTCTATATAACGCCATCGAAACTTTTTGCACCATTACAAAGACAATCTTCATAATATCCATGTTGGTATACTTTAACTACAGTCAAAGTTATTAGGGAAAATCGCAAATATCATAAATGTAGGAAGCAATTTAACAACAATCTCGATTATCTAACTTCTAGTTTATTGCATCGCCGTTCAAAATTTCTAATCAGTTTGGATTTCCAAAATTATATTACTTCTGTTGAGCAAGATATTGTAACCAATCCAAAACGAGTATGGTCATATGCCAAGTCCAAGAAAATCTCGGTATACACTCCTTCTAAAATGATGTATGAGGACTCAGAAGCGGCCGAGGGAAATGCGGTCTGTAACTTGTTCTTGCAATATTTTAAATCAGTCTTTACTGATAGTCAACTTCTTGATAATCTTACATCCGAAACAACGAACTCTGGTTTAGTTAGATCATCGATCACAATTACTCCAGAACTAGTTGACACCTATCTCAAAAAAATTGATGTTCATAAGGATGCCGGACCGGATAATATTTCTATTGTATTGTATTTCTGAACAAATGTGCTATAAATCTTGCCTTGCCATTCTCTCAAATATTTAATTTATCGCTTTCTGAGGGTATATTTCCTTCCAAGTGGAAGAAAGCTTATGTAATCCCGATCTTTCAATCTGGAAATAAAGAATTAGTGAATAATTATCGACCCATTTCTATATTATCGGCAGTTTCAAAGATTTTTGAAAAAAATGTGTTATGGAAACTGTCAGGGGGCAAATCTGTAATGAACAACAAAGTTTTCTACTTAAACGTTCTGTTGAAAACAAATCTTGGAGTATACATTGACTACATAGAAAAAACAATAGATAAGAGAATCCAAGTGGACTCGATATACACTGACTTCAGTAAGGCCTTTGACAAGATTGATCATAATGTTTTGATATACAAACTGGACACCATTGGTCTGCCACCCGATTTACTTAGATGGGTCAGATCTTATATTTCCAACAGATTGCTGTCGGTCAGATTCAACGGTTTCTTTTCTGATTGTGCTACAATAACATCGGGAGTTCCTCAAGGATCCCATCTTGGGCCACTCTTTTTTATTATTTATATAAACGATATTGCTGTATGTGTAAAGCACTTTCTTACTTTAAGACGACTTAGACCTTGTTTATAATTACTGTACACAAAACAAACTTTATTTGAATTATGATAAATATCATTGTATATCGTTTACTAGAAATATTACGCCAATAAATTTTTCTTATCGCTTTTCTCATCACAATTTGACAAAGGTTGATGCTATCAAAGACTCAGGAGTATAGATGTGAAATTGACCTTCTCTAAACATATCGAGTATATTACAAATAAAGCATACCAAAATTTAGATTTTCTTATACGTACTTCTGCACCTTTTTCTAACCCACAGTGTATTAGAGCGCTTTACTTAGCTTACGTCTCGAGTGTACTATCTTAGGCCAGCGTCATCTGGAATCCTCGTTATAACATATACATTTTTCATCTAGAATCTATACAAAAAAGGTTCCTTCGATTTACAGAAAGAAAACTCCACATGCCGATGATATATTACGAGTGCGTGCATTTCTTCCTTGATTCCTGATTCTATTAAATCTCCAAGCAGTTGTGAAAACCATTAAAACAACCTCTGTGCAACCTGCATTGCAAATATCTACGTCAAACTCTCTTATAAGAGGCCTAGTAATATTTTAAAAGTTTCAGTTTCTATATCTAGCATCTTAAGGTGCGTCCACATTTGGTGTATAATCATTCGTTGTGGTTGTCTCTATTCTGGACGGGTTGGTTGTGAGACAGCCGATGACTCGCGTTCGTGCTGTGCGTGATCACCTTACCGTTCATACTAGAGCATGTGTGCGTGCTCTTTGCTCAAATATGGACGCAGCTTTATATCTATTCTTATTTCGGAATACTATTTTACAACCTTTTACATTTGCAACTTAATTTCTGTTATTGTATCTACTATTTTATTCATCAGTTAATCATTTCGGTCTTAAAAACTTCTAATAGCTAAGGCAGAACTATTTGCTTAAGTCTTCATAAAAGCAAGAAAGAAATGATGTAGAAAATGTTCTAGTACGAGCAACAAGAATGAAAATCTGGACAAATTGCTAAATGGGAAAGCGTAAACACATTGCACACTCTTTTAAACTATTTATCACAGCCTTCCATCGGCTGACGTTTACTTAATAGCCTTCACAATAAACTTATTAAGGAATAAGTAATGGACAGAGAATGTTTTATTTATCCAAGACAGAATGAGATAATATCGCAGCAAAGAATTTTAAACGGAAAATAGTTTTGATTAAAGAAAAGAATTGAATTAATTATCAATAATAGCGAACATTTTTATTAATTAATTCCAGATAATTTGTTGTTTCCCGGGAAATTGGGTTTAAATCCTGTTGTATATTTTAAAGTATACAACAATATAAATATAAAAAATAACTGACATACAAGGAAAAATACAGATTAAATTATTATTTAGATAAGCAAACGTGTTTACCATTTTAAGTCATTCACTTTTCTTTTTGCATTAAATTTTGTTTTTTTATAATTTTATTATAATTAGCTGCTAAATAAAAAGTATAACCGGAATTCTGATCCTTATAATTAATAAAACATTTAACATTTGAAAGAAGAAGATACTATATCAGAATAGATGTTTTTTAGAAATATTCTAATAGATAAAAATAAGAGAACTAAACGATCAATAACTAAAGAGGATAATGAAACAGAGGTTGTATTCTTATTTTATTTTATATTGTATTTATCATCGAGGGTTCGCCTGTTCATTATAGTATATGCATTTCATTCATTACGTCTGCTGTTATTGTTTGCCTTAATTATATTTTCATTTCAAAATGAATATCGAGAGTATGGAGCAACTTTTTCAATTACGT
>VTPC01000634.1:143393-155076 GCA_011009095.1 Ignelater luminosus | reverse complement strand
ATGAATGAAATAGGGAGCGGAGATTATTATGGGAATAAAAATAGAAATGATTTGAAAATTGGATTAATGTAAAATGCTGAAGATGCAATAAAAAATTGAAAAAAATAAAATTATATTTGCCTTCAGGCTTTCATACATAGATTTCTTCATTTCAGTTGTTTTTCTAACTTTAATTAGCTTTTGTTTATTTTCTAACTATCATGATAAGACCTTGTAGTACTGTATTATTAGTTATTAGTTTCTAGGAAAAGAATTCCTTGATAAATGTTGAATTCCCCACTCACTGCGATAACACAATAAACTCAAAAAGCGACCGTTCAGTCGAAAGATTAAGTTTCGTCTTGGCCAGAGTGTATTACACCGCAAGGTATACTTTTCGAATTTTTGCCATTTTGAATGAATATCCATACGTTCAAATTAAAATTTTGGACATAATAATCCTGCAAGGTCTCCAAAAGCTGAAACATACATACAACTAGTGATACATTTTTCAAGATTCCAATTGGTATGTTCGTTTTTCTCTACTTTTTATCACGATGATTGACCTAGAGGGCACGAATAGGGTAAAAGTAAATGGGACCTCCATATATCTAATATACCTATAACTGGATCATCTGAAGATAGTTTGCTACCGATTCTGGGGGAGATCCAAAGCAAAACTTGACAGAAAACCCAAAGTGTAATTTCCAAAGGCGGTATTTCGTGTATAATTTCCTATTGTACTCAGCAATAGTTTAGACTACAGTCTAGGTGCTAGTTTTGTTTATTATTGCGTGTTGACCCTTGAGTAACAACTCCTTTAGATATTGAAAAGGACGCAACACCAAGACCATTAAAAAAAGATGTCTTGTCTGTATAAATCAACATCTTTATTTGAAAAATCATCTATGATTAAAAGAAACTTATATCTTGCAGAAGAAGATCGTATGATACTCAGTGAGAATGATAAAATACTGAAAACAGCGTGTTACACTAGCTTGCGGAGGACAAACGGAAACGGAAAAATTGATATTAAATCGTTGATATGTTTTCTACCCTCAGGTTTATGATCTAAAGTAGAAAACAATACGAGAAAGCAACTGACAGATTAGAGAAAAGAAGAAATTAAAATTGAAAGCACGCAATTCTCATCTGAATAAAGAAAATGATGAAGAAACAAATGAATCAGTTGACATTATCTCAATAATTATTTGTGTATCGGGTAGTGATACTTTTTTGTACAAACCCTGTAGCGGAGGTCAAAAACTAAGGTGAGTACAGATAACGCACTTTCTGGTTGAGACGTAGTTACTTTTTGCTTTCATCTGAATTTTGTAAAAACTGAAAAAGACTTGTAAATGCATAAATGAAAGTTCTAAAATATTATAATTAGTTGCCAATGATGGTTGTCATGGACACCAAACGAACCAACAACTTTAAAAAGTGGCGAGAACCATTTTGCTACAGTTTTGCGTTTAAAAATAAAGTTGCCAGTTATCTAAAATGGATATACACGAAGTACTTCACACTATTACAGAAATCGTAAAAGCTTCAAGGTCTCTTTGTGTTATGTTAACTCTGTTTGCCAAAAAGAAATCTAAAGAAGGGTATCAAAAGGACCAAAAAGCATACGAACTCTATGAGCGGTGCACAAAGAAAAATACTCAAATTCTCCGGAAAATATTAGTCTTCAGTATTTAGTTGAAAGATTGAGTATTGAAGTCTTCTACCTTATAGTTGAAATATTTTACGATAATATTAATTTTAATTGCAGAGGATAATTATGACATACTTATGGTATATTTTGAAGTTGATGGCGTTTCTAAAATGAAACCCTGAGGTGTAATACTTAGGATGGACGTTGGGGGAAGTCCGCTATAACTTTCTAAGCGCGTAGGGGATTTTGAACTTTAGGGAAAAGTTACTTAGTTTACTTTTAATTTGCTATAATATTCTAGAAAATATGTCCTTCGTCCTAAGCACACAAAACACAAGTAAGTTTTTGGGAAAACGTTTTACTCGACTATTTGGTAGCATATTTCTGGAATCGCTATTTATTTACAATTAGAAGATCCAGATGCACACCGGTCACACTTTGTGGCACACCTCTGCAAGATTGATTCGGAATCAGATATAAAACCGTTCCTATCGTTAATTTACCAAAAAAATAAAATTAGAAATAGAAAACTACTCTGTCGTAGGATGTCTATAGCAAACAAAAGATCACTTTCTGGCTACGACAAAGTTCGAGAAAAATGTACTCTCTTGAATGATTGCACGAAAAATAGTTTTTACTTTGTCTTTTTGATCTCAGCATTGAATTTGTTTGAAGACCAAAGAAAATTTCATTGCTTTGTTAGGTTGTCGGTGTTCTAGCAGCAGGAATGTAGCATAAAGTCTTATATAATAGCGCTATTTATTTCTAAACATAGAAAACATAGGTAAGCTATATCTAACTAACAAGCTTCTGCTACTATCCACCATAAAATATACCTCATGTCAATATATCAATGTTACATTCGTTTCAGAGAAATAAGTTACAACTTTTTTGCAATTTGTATGAATTATCTTCACGTTTGTTTACTTCATGTATTTTCAGAATCTTGTAGTACAGTCACGTAATAGTTATTCAACATCTTAATACAGATATGATTGGAGTAAATATTTTTACCCTTTCATATTAACTCGTAATCAATTTCAAAATCGACATTTCGATCTTGACTAACTTTAGTCCTTTACAGTGGGTCAATTTCTGATTTTAACTTTTTTAGGCTTTACTAGACAATTGCAAGAAAACTAAGAGATTGTTAAATTGCAGCACTTTTTCGATCTAATAGTTTTTTTTCATTTGCACTTTGTCACCATCACATAACCTTTCCGATTTGTACGCCGAGTGCAGCGCCACCCTATTAGTTTTCCTGATTCAAACTGATCACGCGCCATAACGTCTAGATTCTTTAATTTCATTGGTAATGCAATAGAAACTAAAAATTGCTAAATCATTATAAAAGTTATTTAACTGTGATATAGACTTTTCGTTGAAATAGTCAAGCTATGCCAAAAATCAGATTTCGATGAAAAATGATTTTCTAATTATTCTTCAACTGATTAAATATTCATTAATTTTAAATTTCATCTTCAACTTAGATCGCTTATGTTTAATTAATCACGTTTTTCTTTTTTCCAGGTAAGTGCAATCGATTAATTATTCTTCCACATATCGGTAAGTTTGCGTCATAGAAACAATATTACCTTGATGTAATTCACTTTTCATTAATTTTTAGTTTCTTTATGCAAATAGCTTAAAACAAAAGTTTTTTGTTTCGAATAAACCTTGAAAACCGGGAAAACATTGAAAAATGAAGTCTTGTATAAAGAATATATCACTTCAGAGAACTAAAGCAGTATTTTACCGCAATGGTTTAGAAATATTGACGTCGTGTCTTGTCATGCGAACCATTTTTTAAATTGCCCGTGTATTTTATCACATTGGCGATTTTTATATTTTTAATATTTTCTTATTGTTTATATAATTCCTCTTTTATATAAAATGTCTGAGCTACTAACGTATTTATCGCTGTATACATAAAGTATGAAACGTAATCAATACGAAAACACTAATTATAATAATTAATGCTTCTGAAATGCTTTATGGAAACATTTTAATCCCATCAAAAGCATTTTACTATTCAATAATTTAACGTCTGTTCATATTTTATACGATTTGCTTTCAAATGCAGCATGATTATCTGATTTGAATAATTATTCATCGAAGCTTCAGTAATTATCATTGCCTCGGAATTACATGTAAAATCCGAAATTTCTGATAACGACAGCTAACAATACCCTTCTCTCTATTTCATTGACGAGTATGACAGTTTAACAATTAAATATTTTTTTTTGTTTTTCAACAAACACTCTAATAAATCGAGGGATTGTTTCAGCGTAAAAGATAACAGAAACACCTGTAGTAACATTTATCTAAGGGTCGAAAATTGATTAGTTTACCGTGAACCGTGTTTAGTGAAGCTAAATCTTCCCCCTTTTATCGACTGAACGAGCAAGTTTTCAAACTAATAACAGCCATTATAAATGATTTTATACCTGATATTTACTTAAATAAATAAAGTTATTTTTGTTTGTCGATTTTATTAGAAAACTTAGTTCAGTTAAATAACTACATATCATACAGGGGAAAATCGGATATACGTGATATGACCGTTGGAGATAAATACTGGCAGAAAATTAACTAGAGTGGCTGAAACTACACATTACGTTCGTTTGAGTAATCCCAGAAATGCATCTTCAGCATGAGTGAACAATGTCGTTATAAAAGGTCTTTTAATTTATTTTATACTAAGCAGCTTTAAATCGTTAAGAGCTTTTATAGCGAATAAATAAGTAAATCTCATGAAAATGTATGTGAGATGATGCAAGTAGAGGTAAATTCAACGTTGCATAATTATATTATTAAAGATAAGGAATATAGTTGAAGATATTTCAGGAATTCATTGTAAATAATTTAATAAAACTTTGTTTACTTAAATAATAATTACTTTGAGCCTGAACGTTAAATGTAGGCAACACACATTACATACCGTATTTTCAGGATGTTTGAAATTACCATCTAAATACCATTGCAGTATAAGAATTTCTTTTGTTTAATTCTTTAGATGACTAAACAGTAAATCTAGCAAGTGTGTGTTTTAATTTTCGTACCTTGTTTTAATTTATACGAGAATGACGCATACAGTTTGTATGCGATATCTGCATTAGCAAACATATCTACAGCACATTTCCTGTTTCTCGAAAATGTAAATATAACGTATTCTTTAGGTTTTCAGTCTTTCGCTTAATTTCAATAGAAAAGACTTTAAAACTTGAAGATGCTTAAACCTATGAAGCACAGTAATTTCCGTTACTATCGATAACAATCCGTGAATCATAAATGAGATAGGGATGGCGTCGAACTTTGAATGTTATTTTTGGATAAATATTCTTTTACTTCCATTTTTTTATATACTTTATATACTTTTTTTGGAAGTAAAAAATATCTTGTGAATACTTGATTGTTATATTTTCAGAGATGTTGCTATTAAGGAATTCTTACGCGTGCTGTGTTTATATACAAGATACCGGACAGGATAAGTGTTTACATCTCAGAATGATCTTACCATAAGTCTTGAAACATGCGATAAAGCAAAATTTATACGGTTATAAAAATAGAAATTTTCTACGTTTTGTTTTGAATTTTAGATCTCATGCGTGAAGACATCTTCTTAACGTAAATTGTAACTCAATACTGCAGTGTGGATTTTGACTCTTTTTTACATTTTTGTCTAAATAAGCAACTTGCACTTTTCATCTTGATCATATTCTTCATAGAATTTCTAGTTAAAAATACGGTAGACATCAATAAACGGTTACGTTATTCTGCGACATGTCACTAACCCCCTTTCTTCGTAAGACGTAGTTTGTATGTAATTCTTCTAATTCTAGGTATTCGTAGAATTCTTGAGTATAACTATACTTTAAATATTTCCAGTTGTTTAGTTATTATTTTTATGTTTGGTGGTATCCGATTGTTGATATAGTACGTAATTTCCTCATTCTTAGCTACTTAACTCACGATCTTGGATATTTATATTCACGTACTCTTTTAAGCGCTTCACTTTACATTGTTAAACGAACAGTTGTTTGACGATTTAAAGATAATCTGGAAATAAGTTGTACCGATATTTATCATTTCATTCCCATCTGGGAACGTGATTATTTATGTGTATGCCACGGTATCGTCTTTGAATTAAGGTGGTATATCTCGAGCAAACTTTTTTCATGAGGCCGTTTATTTGTCAATAACAGTGTTGGCAGTTTCATCGATTTTCTCGTAAATTTATTAATCTTAATTTTGAATTTACTGAAAAATCATCTTGATTTTCAATTGCTACTTGTGCAGGCGCTTGATGGCTTATAGTGCAGGCCAGCTCGATTCAGTAAAGATCTAGTTGTATATAAGCGGATGGGCTTTTGATACGTTTAGAAACAAAGGAGGAATAGAACATCAACTCGGGTAATGGGCTAAAACAGAAGTACTCAAAGTTTTCCTAAGCTAGAGAAGTGCCCTGCTTCTTCAATGTACTGAAAATGCGAAAAATCTTTCCTTTATTTAAGAAAATGCAAAGCGAATATATCGCTGAGGCTAGAGAAGACATGGTAGGCATATTGACAGAAGACTCGTCAAGGTGCAAAAGGCTGAATAGAGGTCTGTTTGCTAGGTTTTAGCTCCATAGGTTCCAGCAGGATTTTTCGCAGGCGGATGCAGAACTTCGATTTGCATTTATGTAGGCTTATACATAATGGTTTCTTGTGACCGCAGACTATAAACTACTTCCTATCTCTTAATATATTCTGTGATATCTTCATTAACTATCAATACAATAAAATATTTTACTTTTTTTAGTTTATATTAGCTTTTCTTCCAAATCGATGCTACTAGCTTAAAATAGGGCTAATATACAGTGTCTCCAAGATAAGGATGCACAGCATGGGGATCTTGGAAACTACAAGAGATACAGGATTGGTTAAATGGAATGAAAGTTGGCTATTTATAGGACCTTTTAGTTGGCGTTTGCAAAATGTGGATATCTTGGATAGTTTCAGAGATATTTAAAACAAAGTAGATTTCTCGAATTTCGTTATTATTTTTTCTTTCATTTATTTGAAGAGATATCGAAAAACTAAAACCACTTTTCCGTTGCCACTTTTTGTTCTCTATTAAAATACGCTAACAAAATTCCTGTACAACGTTTCGGTTTCGAGTAACCATCATCAACCTCATTTTAAAAATAGGCGAAAAACAATTGAAACTGTAATAATTGCTGTTCATCTTCAAAATTTTGGATGAGCACATGATTCTTGACATAACCCCAGAGGAAAGAAATCTAACGGTGTTAGATCACGTGATCGTGCAGGCCAGGGTACTGCAGAATGCATTAATTTATAGCATAAGAAATCAAAATAACCCTATCATGTTTACATCGTAAGAATCGTGACAACAAGAGTTATCCAAAACAATTTTCAATTGTTTTTCCGTCTATTTAAAAAAATGAGGTTGATGCTGGTTACTCGAAACCGAAACGTTGTATAGAAATTTTGTTAGCGTATTTTAATAGAGAACAAAAAGTGGCAATGGAAAAGTGGTTTTAGATTTCCGATATCTCTTCAAATAAATAAAAGAAAATATAATAACGAAAATCGAGAAATCTACTTTGTTTTAAATATCTCTGAAACTATCCGAGATATCTAGATTTTGCAAACGTCAACAAAAAGGTCCTATAAATAGCCAACTTTCATCCCATTTAACCGATCATGTATCTCTTATCGTTTCCAAGATTTCCATGCTGTGCATCCTTATCTTGGACACACTGTATTTCTCTAAGGCATTTTTAAAAGAATATGGTAGTGAATGTAGAGTACAACACAATGTGTAGGTACACGAAGCATCAGGTCAAGTCCAAACGCTGTACGAGGAACTGCATTGAAAAGCATGGCGTTTTGTTGGTCATGTTGGCACTTTCTGCATTATTCAAAGGTAAAAGGTAAAAGAACAAAAAATATGTAAATGGTGTCGTTGTGCAGATTGTAATGAAAATGGAACACAAAGCAAGAAAGTGGAAATTTATTTCTGCTATGGCCTACAATACAAACGTATGATTTAAATTAGACAAACTGACTATTATTGAACGTGCTTCATGGTGTTGCCAAAATATTGTAGCAGTACACCACGGTAATAGGATATTTGTTGTTAGATATCTGAATACAACTTTTACTGAGGGCGATGGGGTACACCCTCTTGCACCTCTTTCGTGGCGCGGCATCTATATCCGACTCGGAGAAAACCTACGCAAAATAGTTGGGAATCTGGACTTGTCAGATACTATAGGACTTTGTCAGTTGTTGGTTCACTTTGTCAGATTACACCTAGTTCATGCAGTCTGTCTGGTTGTGTGATATAGAGAGAAGACTTCTAAAGATGAAAAAGTAGCATAATCGATGAGCTTACGATGGTCACAGTTCAGTTCCATCTAGACTGCGACTGTCTCAGTCGTGATTGATTATTTTACAATCATTGATATTATTTCGTGTAATTACACCAACGAATTTTCTTTTGTGTACGTATGTGTTTCTAACATTATGTGTGTATTTATGAGAATTGGGATAATCTATCTGATGCTTTCAGCTAATATTTAAATTTTAACTTCCATGTCTGCATAGGCAAGAACAGTATTGTATTGTCTATTTAAAACACTAACGTAAGATGACGGTATACATACTAAAGAAACAAAGGTAGAGTGTAAGACAAAGAAACTGATTGAAATTTTATTGCATTTCCAGACGTTCTTTTAAATAAAAGTCTTGATTTTTAAAAAGTACGTTTCTACGTTTACGAGAACGGTAAAAAGCAATCTTTAGGTGAAACAAAAGCTTTTGAAATACCCCATCAAGTTGAAACCAAAGTACGTGGGTGATTGACTTTTGGACGTCATGCAGTATTTAATTAATATTATAATGATAATTAAATTTTAAATCAGCTATTGATTTATTTTTTAATAATTACTAGCTGGTTATTAAAATCCTTTTTTGGAAATTACGATTTATTATATAAAAAGGTAACTAGCAGGATAGAAAACGAGGAAGAAATTTTAATATCAATTGTAATTACTCTAACAAGAATATTCAATATTTTCATAACAAAAATTGCCTTTTTATATTATGATGGCCTGCAGAGATAAAAGTGGTTATCGATTTATCTGCATTGCCTGACGTCCATCCACATTACTTCGGCAATGTTTGCTTTTCATATTTTAATATTTGCAGTTTAATCGCTAGGGTAGCGGTTTCGAGCGTTTAGGGTATACGTTCTGTTTATTAATTCACTCTCTAGCTTTCCACTAAAACGAATAAAACACGGGATGAAATTCGAGTTAAACTTTCGTGTGCTTCATGTTTAAGATAACTCGTTTTGATGTTAATTTAAACACATTGAAATGTTCTTGTGTTTGGATTCCTTTCAGTTTTCAGAAGCTGTTGTTTCGAAATTCAGAAGTTAACTTAATTGCTCGAGCATTCCAAATAAAGCTTTTGCAGTTGTGTATTATTAAAACCTATAGTAGTACATTTCTTTTGATTACAGCGAAGCTTTTTGTTTTGTTTGTTTTCCCCGCGCGCGAAGAATTCCTTTTTTATAACTTTTACTACATTTTTACCGCCTCGAAATTTTTATATTATCGAACATTTCATTTGTGCGAACTTCGCACTATATAAGCAGAAAGACATAAATCTATACCTCTCCGTAGTTGGGAGATTGTAGTCTTCGTTCGAGACTTCATCACAAGAAAGCGGAACATAATTTAAAATTTGCATTAAAGAACGATATTTCGCATTTTTATTAGATTTTAAAAATGGGCCAATCTATTCGTACCGAAAATGGTTATACCGCTTCAGGAAAGATAATCGTATTAGAATAAACGGGAACATTTTAAAATGCATCATTGTCATGATGTAATATAAGGCAGAGTCTTTATTATCACATCATAATATGAACTTGATTAAATTTTAATCATTATTAATAGAATATCTTTAAGAGAAACTTAGTTGTTTAATATGAATTACGAATCAAGTCGGAGATATTTTAATCTCGGTTTAATTTCATTTGTGTTAAATAAGTGACCTAAATAATGTTGGTTAGCTGTAACATTCTGTGTTGTTCGTACTGCTTTATTTTGTCATATTCTTCTCATTGTTATCATTTGTCAGTTATTAAATCCTTGTGATTTATCCTTCTATTTAGAAATTCTAAGCGAATGCAATTACACATCAACGTTAATGTTTACCAGGTAAAGCGAATCAGTGGCATTAAATTGACGATTAATGAGATAGATAGCAGCTATATTGACCGGACAAGAGACAAGGCTGTTTATTACAATCACTAATAAACGGTATTGTTAGCAAGTAGTAAGTTAATAATTTCTGTGCATGTTAAAAAGACATTAAATTCTTTATTTCAACAATTTCGCTGCAACAGATAAACCGACAGAAGATGTCACTAATAGTGTTAATGAAAATGTCATTGCAAATACTGTGTGCGTACTCCACCGTTCAGTGTTTCTGTATCGAGCTTGAAAATAAATTATGGAATGTTTATCTTTACTTTTGAAATTTCAAATCTTTTTCGCCAAGCTATTTCTAAAAGATCTAAATATGTACTGATAATTGCAAGATATAAAATTAACGTTTTTTGAATAGTAATTGTAAATATTTTCAAATATAGATAGTCTTTGTAATTTTTATGTACTGTAAAGAGGAATTGAACAATGGGCAGCTTTAGTTTTTGTTTGTTTGTGAATTACGCGTCAAAACTCAATTGCTTGGAAATTCACTTTAAGCTGGCGGATTAAGAATTTCAATAATAGGCTGACTTTGAATAAATCTTCACATTCTTAATGGCTACCTAGTAGCAGATGCCATTAAATATGTATATCAGTCGTTAACTTTCAATTGTTCTCTACAGTACCTATCAGCAGACAACAATCTATGTATCCTCTCTCCCATAAATGTTATAATCCTGTGGTATCACTTTTGAACTGAAACGTTTACAAAGGAGTTTGCGGGTTAAATATTGATATAAACTGGTTCAAATTAGCGACTAAAATTAATAGAACAGTAAATACTTAGAAAGTATATTCATAATGATGAGTACAAGGAATTGCAAAAATCTAAAAACTTGATGACAAAATAAAACACGCTCTGTTAACGTGAAGCTTTACCAGACGAGTTTACAAACCTTAAGTAAACCGGCAAGTTTTTGATATTAGCGAATATACCAAGTGGGGTTTTAATTATTATATACTTTGTCTAGAAAAGCATAGCTATAACTTCGGTTTCTCTGAAAGTGGTCTGCGCCCCTTCCTGTACCTTTTTTTAAATCTCTTTAGGCCTTCACAGACTGCATTTTTTCCAAGTTTAATCATTCCCCTAGTCTGTTCACCTTCGAGTCCCTCTTTTAAACAATATTTTCTTCTTGCTACTTTTTCATTACGCAGATATTTTGATTTTGTATAATAATCAACAATATTCGACATGATGCGATTGTTGGTTAGTATGTTTCTTTTCTCTCTCCCATCAAAGTTAATAATGAAGCAAGCTTTGCATCTTTATCCAAAAAGAGGACGGTATCTTTAAGTATATTATTGATGTAGTAACCGACAGTATTTGTTTTTAAAGCTAATCAAGTGTTTTGTCATGATTTCTCAATCTAACAATCATTCTACAAACAGGTTGCGCAAAAGCTTACTTAAAATGAAAATGACAAATAAAATGCAATGAAGAATCGTGACTATAACTAGAAGTGGCGAGGCTGTGAGTTTTATTTTTCTTTGATGAGGGAAACATTTTGTGCAACTTGTCTGTCATCAAATGGTTTCAGTCACAACAAATTCTTTAATTCTGAAAACATACACCTAAAATAACTCAGAACTAGTTTAAAATGTTAGAATTCATAATTAAAAAAAAGTATACGTTTCTCTTATTTTTTGATCAAGAATACGATTTTAAAGTAAAAAAAAATTGAAAATTTTGCAATTATCGGCGGCCATTTTGATCATGTTCCCGAAGAGTTATCAAAAAACGAAGATATCACATTGTC
>VTPC01000634.1:125864-142775 GCA_011009095.1 Ignelater luminosus | reverse complement strand
AATAATTCTAGTGAAACTCAAAGACTATTTAATCACGTACTCTTGACATAATGAATGTGAATATGTGGCAATACAAAGCGATTGCTGCCTCTCTTCTTCTTGCATTACATTGAATTATGCCATAAATAAAATTAAAAAACAGATTCGTTCAAACAAATGTAGAAAACTATATTCCGTTCACGATGTTTCTGTGACAGAATGACAGTTTGGATGTTGTAAACCGGGCTGTTTATCTCTTAACTCGGCTTGTAAAATCTTATTGGCGCTTAATGTACTTTAAGGTTATGGTTTTATGACAGTTTGACGTCACGCTGTTGTCTTTTTTCTGTAAATCTGTAAATCGATTACGCTAAAAGATCGTTTCACGAAAATTTCTATTTATATATAATTATAAATTAAAATTTTATGTTTTTATTTATAATATTTGGCATTCTTCTTAATTGGCATTAATAGATGCAAAATATAAGAGAAATTTGATCTCTTTTGAACAAAGCAAAATTAATCGGTACTAAACGTTTATACAAAATTTTTGATTGTGCAACGGCGCCAAATGCAGACGCAGGTACGGCAATTTTCAAAAAAAAAAGGTAACAACACTTCCAACCTTACAAAATGAAAGCATGACCTGTTACGACCCAGAAACATCGTGAACGGAGTATATTTAGTTACGTAAGACATTATTAAATGATATAAACTATTTCGAAAAACTAAATATTTATTATCAACTTAATAAATTATTATTGCATCTTCACTTACATTTTTAATTTCGAACCGTTAAATTATTAAAGTCACCTTTAGGTTTTCTTAGAATGTTAAATAAATAATTTATGTATTTCTAAATTCTGTGTAAATATTATAAATTATAATGAACATTTAATTTTGGCATGCTACCAAATAGGTTGTGTTCTTGAAGATTTCACTACTACATTATTTTAACAAACGTGTCACACGTGTAATCATTCTTCATTTCTGTTGGCAAAACTCTTATTGTTAGTTTACAAGACTACATTTGTTTTATACATCATAATACACGTGTATTATTATTCAAAACTAAACCTTGTTTTCTTCTGGCAAATTGCTCATATACAATAAATATTATTAAATTGCTCAATTTATAATATCTTGATTGACGAAACGAATAATTTCTAAATATGAAAATGATGAAAGTATTTAAGAGGAATGTTGCGGAAACTGGAGGTATTGTAATGATGATAGGTTGAGGGTTGTTGTTGTTGTCCCTCCGCTTGATTACGGTTTAACAGCTTCGTTTGAATACTGACATGACGCTATAAATGTATGGTGTAACTGCATTCATTAGATCCCCGGTTTACTTAAGGAAGTAAGGTTTGGCTTTTACTAACTTGTTTCAACTTTGTTTTATATAAAGTTAATTCTATATTAATATCCTCCGGTCACAATTTTTGGCAAATACTATTTCCATTTTAAAATTAAAAAACGGCAAAAAACCAGCTATTAAACCTTTAAAAAGGTAAAGATACGTGTAATTAATTTTGTTTTCTACTGTAAATTTTTGTTTTTAATGTGCAGAAAAAACTTCATAATACACAATAATAAAATTCTAGAAAGCATTTAAATTTTGTTTTAAATTAAAACGAATTTTTATTTCTAGTTATAATGCCGGATTAAAATATTAATTAAAGAACAGAACGTTGAGCTGCTGCTTTTTAGTCTAATACAACTTGTTTTTTTCCAATAATAAACATTTCTACAGCTAAAAGAAGTCATTAAAATTCCTAAACGATTTAGTGAATTAACTTTGAACGTAACAAGTAAACCGGAAATTGTCCTTAAACCATTATTGATTTTATACGATTTTATAGCACCCCTAAATCCAACCCTGTCCTTCAACCTGCCTATAAAATATTCCCGAGTACTTTTGAACTCGGCAAACTAGTTTGAAAAGAAAATGTTTTGTAAGTCCTTTTCTCTCCTCTATTCCGCTAAGAAATATCATTTTAAAAGTTTCTCAGCTTTATGTTTTTAACCTTAATATTTGATTTTAAATCTATTTTAAGGGCGTTCCGGGGTTTACGTGTCCGAATTTTAATGCAGTTCTCCATTTTCTCTCTTTTTTACAATTAGGACACGCATTTCTTTTTTAATATCGACGCTTTTCTCAACAGTTGTTTAGGGCTTCATCCCAAAAGTTACTGTTGAATGTTTTCGTTTTTTTTAATCTTGAAATAAACTTGCACCCTTTTAATCATCCACCCTCTTGTGTTATATAATATCTCGACTCTACCATTATCGCTTTATGGTTTGGGGTTTTACTTGAAAGGAATATGAATGGCCTGCTTAAATAAAATATCGAAAAGTTAAAAAGCAATATTTTTATCGTCTTTATTTCCTGTTTTATTAAAATGCCAGAATTAATATTTATTATTATGTTTGTGATATTTGCATTATTGCCGAACCAAAATAAGAAATTCATAGTTCTAATCTTTTTCTGGAGCGAGTGGTGTATAATAAAAATATTTGGCAAAAATTAACCTAGTTAGATAAACAACTACTGGAACTATTTCATTCTACAAAAATAACACAGAATAATAACTGGTTCACCTCTTTGTTACTTGTTCGATATATATACGAGCAAGTTTGCAAAAGTTTTAATTTGCAGACTCCCATGTTTGCTATATTGATCTGACTCTCGGTCTTGTTTTCTTTTGCTTGCTCGCTAACTCCTGTCATAAATATTGTCATGAAGTTCAGGCACAAAGCTTTTATACATTATTCAGAAATAAACCTGAAATTATTTTACCGCGATTGTTTCAGCTCACTTAGATATTTATTTTTGTATTAATTCTCTCGTTTCTCGTTATTTTGTATTGATTTGTTATTTAATACTTTTCGTTATTTTACGTATTTCAGAATATATATTATTATAAATTGTAATCATTATTATTAGAAGGAAGAGAAATTGCACGCATTAAAGAGAAATTGCTATAGAATTTCCTAAATAAGAAAAATATAAATTTAAAAATTCTAGCTTCCCCGTTTTTACCGAATATTGGAAAATGTATTATATTGGTTTCTGACAAAGTAAATCAAGAATAATGATGTTACATAACCTTTTCGACATTTTTATTTCTCAAACAAAAACAGTTACTAACGAATGAATGATTTTACCAAATTTGTCTAAACGTGGTTGTTGTGGTTGTTAATTAAAAAAGGAAAATGACATACATTTGGGTTCTACTATGGTGGCAGTTGACTGAAGAATGTTTATTTTGTACAGAAGTGATATTTATTTTAAAAGATTTAAATAAATGGCAGTAATATAATTTTAAAGTAGTTGTCTAGTATTGTAAATTTGTTTTACTGAAACTCGATTGCAGCAGGGATATATCCAGAATGTAAAAAAGGGATAACTGTATTTCACGCGAATGCGCAAGGAAACATGGGTAAGTAGTGTGTAAATATGTAGTCTAACATGTAATAAGTAAAACATAGTTTCTATCAGTAGAAGTTAACATAACCAACAAAATTGAATTTTTCCCTATGGTTAAAAACCAGAAGACTATTTAATTATACAATGCTTCGTGCTTTGCTTCAATTTTCTCTACATTATGTTTGTATGTATTTTCTTAGAAGAGTATAATATCCCAAAAAAGAAACTAGTGGTTTACCTTTTATGATGGGTCAAACGATTCTAGTGAGAACGCAAAAAGATCTGTTTAGCCAATAAGGGAAACTTTCAGAAACAGTAATATAAGTCGTTCAAGTAGTTAAAACTGTGGAAATCAAGTGTTTCAAGTTACTTCATAACGAAAGACTATTCGTTAAACTAGACGTAAGAAGCGCTTGAATATAAGTTACTCGTGGGATCTTTAAACCATTGCAATACTTAACAATCTAGAAAACCTGGAAACCATAAAATAGCCAGAGGCTCTTTTCATACAGTAAAAAGGCTAGGAAAATATTTTACTTTTGCGATACCGTTTATTTTCTTCGTGCGCCTCCAGTTTTTCTGTACTTTTCAATGGTTTCTGCTCTACTTCCTGCTTTGTCTCGTATCTTTTCTTTCTGTTTATCTATTCTTTTGTTGTTTCTGCACTCTCGGTTGGATTCACTTAGATTATCTCGCCCGTTCTTGTTGTGCTTCTCATCTCTTGTTTTCTGTCCTTATATATTTTCTTTTCTTTGCAGTTTTTTGTTTTCCTTGCATTTCGTTTTCTTTATTCTCAAACCTTGCTCTCTCATTTCTTACTGTTACTGACTTAGAGACTACCCCTTTTCTTTCTCTCTTCTTACACGTACCTATTTCTCTCCTGCGACTTTCTCAAGATACTAATTACAAATGTCTACATTAAAAGAATAAGAAATAGTGGTAAATCACTGCAAAATTCCTATTCCATTCGATAATATCTTAAGCGAAAAACAGTAAAGTCAGTGGTAGGTGACATCAAAGAGGAGTATACATATATACTTTATGACGAATTTCTGGAAATGGCAACTGCGCAATTAGCAGAATTCAAATTAATTTTGTCATGGCAAGACAAATATAAATTACTCTGGAGTTGATGTTTCTAGAGACTGCAATTTCTTCTTATTTGTGAGGAAACATACGCAAATAAAGGGGTTACATTACAAAAAGTTTAAACGTGATAGCAGATTCATGGAAGAAAAAAGTTTCGAAATCATCACGGACAAGGAGGATAAAGGATAGGTTCTGATACTTCTGTTACCTTAGTTGGTAAAGGTCTCATCTGAACGATTGAGTAAGGTAAACTTACTTATTTTGCAATTCAGAACGAGCTCGAGCTAGATCACGAAAAAAGACTATTTAATCCGATCTATCTCAAGAAAGAAAAGAAGAAAACGAACTCAATTCGTTTAGTCTGTCTCGATCCAGTCTCCTGTTTACTACATAAATACAAAAACTTGTTAAGGAAATCAGAGGCGACTTTTCTTCAGAGAATCATATCTTGATCGGCTTGCTGTCTTCAGCATGCAGCATTTTAAAGGAGAACCAAATTACAGATACTCTTATGTCTGATTTACTAAGAACCTGCGAATATTTTCCGTGCAGTTCTTTTGATGTCCGTATCTGTAAATTTTGTGTTGTAAGATATGTCAATTTCTGTTTACATATGGTGGTGTGTCAGTCAACGTGTTGAATGACTCTATATAGTTCTTCTGTTTCTGCGTGTGTTTAAGCGTTTTGTTTTGCCTTTAACCTGTGAATCATACAGATGCTTGAGATTTAGCAGTGACCTCTCTCCTGGTTTTTGGCGTACATAGCGTCTTTCTGTTGCAGTTTTTGGGTGGTCAACATGATTCTTTGTAAGCTGACTCTAATATCTTGGTTGACTTTTCTAATTCTGTGCTCGACTAACTGATTACACCAAAAGAGTACGTTAGTGTTGTAGGCATTGCCAATAAATTTATTGCTTTAGTTTTGTTTTTAGCTGTTAATTCTGTGCGTAGTATTTTTGTTACTCGTTTTAGAAGTGTGTTCTTGAGATTGTTTTCTATATTTCTTTTATTTTTTGTTAAACTTTGGTTGTAACCCAAGTATTTGTATGCACATGCAAAATTGGTTTTCTCATTTACCTGTTGATTTTCTTGGATTGGTTTGCCTTCATTCATCAAGATGTCGTCGCTGAATGTTTTAATTATGTTTGTTAGTTCATCAAGATCTCTTTCGGTTTATGCGGATAATTTCAGGTCGCCTACGCAAAATAAATGAGTGTCTGTTGCCTTCTCATTACCTTGCTTATTTGCATATCCTAAGTATTTTACAGGCGTCTAATAGTTTTGATAGAGAGTTAATTGACGGTAGCTTAACGAATGGCTTTAAAAGATTCCGCTTTTAATGGATATAACCGTTCTACTTATTGTAATTGTGGAATTTTGATATTTAGTGTTGTACGCCATATTTTAGCAGATAACTTGAGGATCGATTTTATATAAATCAAGTACTCCGAAGAACCAGGAATATGAAATGGAATGGAACTCCTTCTGGTAATCGATCTATGCCGTTGTCTGTATTTGGCGTCTTCTGTTATTACGGACTTGATAAGTAATTATTCTTTGCAACCGTAACTATTTTTCTGACACCTCCTTTGTTCCTCAGGTAAGATGTTATCATCTTTTAAGTGTCTGTAAATTTTGTTCTAAATTATAGCTGTGATTTTTAATATAAAGTGTTAAGGCATGTAATTGAGCGGCAGTTCTTGTATTGCGTCCGATTTTGATTTCGTGTAGGTACAAAAGGCATGTAAGGAATACTGGAATGTTACCAAGGTTTCCCAATAGAGAGTTGATTTGTTTTGGAAGTGCTCTGTTATTGCTTTCACTAGAAATTCTGAATTTTATCTGTTCCGACTGCCTTCATTCAGTAGTAATAGTTCCATCATTTCCTGTTTCAGTTCAGGATGTCTCCTTTATATTGTAAATGGTATTTACCTTTGGTTGTAAGATTTTTGTTATCATTATTTTGTTTAATGTTGTTTTCTGTCACGGCAGTTTCTTATTTAATTCTTGATAAAGACTAACTATCTGTATATTTGTTAAGAAGTTGCGAGTTCTCATAGCATATAACTGGTTTGCTACTTGTTGCTTGGTTAACTTTGAATTAGATCGAATTAAGGGCATTTTACTAAATATTCCTTTTAGATTGGCTTTCAAAAATTCCATGTTACAGTAAATGAAGACTGAAAAAATAATTAGTTTGAATCTGAATTTTACAAACGGGCAGCACCATAATACAGCACAGATGACCACGTTTTCGAAGCAAAACGAGTTCAATCAAGGAATCTAAACCTTTGATGTTAAAAGTTAAGTGCAGGATCCAAAAACCTCCTAGCTCAAAATGATTGTTTGAACATTATGCTTAATATTCATTTATGACTCTATTGAGAGAATGGATTTCGTTTGTTATACCCAAAGGTATCAGTAGGGCGTGACAAGAATAGGTTTGGGTTTTTGCGTATGTCATGAGGATGGTGAGCAACTGCTTTGGTTTGGCTTGATTGTTAATCTAGTGATTTACCTCTCTTTGGCGATCCATTTTGCTTAACTAATACCATTTCATCTAATATATTATTTGCTAATTCTATTTCGAGCAATACCAATTCAATTTTTAATCCACTGAAGCTGAACAAAAGTACACGTACATATATAATATAAAACACCGTGGACATTCTTATATTATCAAATAGAAACTTTCTTAAGCGCTACTAACTTGCCCAGATCTCGATTTTACTTTGAATCAAAGCTGTTTTAAAAAAATATCTAGTCTTGGTCTTAGGTGTGGTAGGTTGTAAGACAAAATGAATTAGAGTGATTGTTATCGGTTGGTAGAATTACCCAGTCACTGAATGGAATAACACTATCAATGGTGGTTGTGAAAACTTGCTTGCGGAAACATTCTTCTGTGTAGTTTGTGTAATCTCAAAGTGCTTGACGAAATATTTCTATTGATTTATCAAATGTCTCGACATGTTCTAATAACGCTTGTCAAAAACACTAAGCTTAGAAGTATTGAACCAAAAGCTATAACTCTTGAGAAAATAATAACAAAATAATAAATATATTTTATTTTTATTATGAATTAGTTTTTTTACTAACGAATGCTTTGGAAACTAAATAAAAAACTGATTTTAGTAAAGATTGGGACTTTTAGATGCTGTGTACGCCTTAATAGTTGTTAGAAATCGTTTTGATTCTCTCCGACGTTGGATTTACTTTTAGGAAGTATCATTTATCTTACTTTCCTTGATTCTCTTAATCGCTTGACCGAATCTCGATAATCTATTTGTTTAATTTTTTTCCGGTTTAACAAAGAATGCTTGCTATTTTTTAGATTAATTTCAGCTTTCTTTTTAGTTTCTTTTATTTCAATAATTGGAGCTGCTTTATAATTATAAATCTTAAAGTAAAAAGTCTGTCTGTTACTAAAAAGCGTTATTCAAACATTCTTGGAAATTTTTCGTAAAAGTAACTTACATAATGTAATGAAAGAAAGGTATATGGACACACAAGTTCAAAGAAATCGTTTTACTTTGTGCCATTCATTCGAAAAGGCGTAAAGTGTAGGAGAAATAAAAACTGTTCGGTTAAATGGAAAATTCTGCTCCGAAAATTTGAGTTTTTTCCTACATGATGATGACATGAATGTCGGGAGAATAAACAAATTTACGAAGCTCCACCTATAATAGTAGCAGCACCCGTTCGGTTATTACTTCCGGAAAATGAAATATCAAATGTGTATGTCGATGTGGAATTAAATTCTCTCAAATTAAGATCGGTGCTACTACTAACAGAAATAATCCATTAAAATCATAACAGATTTTAGATTACTATTTTAAATATGATGTAGATTTTATCATCCAATACGAAAGAGAGCTTTGTGAGAATTTCACCACGGATATGATATTTCCTTTTTAATAATGAAAACACCACAAACAAAAATAACTTTCGTAAACAGATCCCACGCACAAACTGTCTCGCAATTACATTTTCTTGCTTTCTTTTTTTTTGAACTTTTTCTCAATTTGGAATTTTCAAAAAGAAATTGGAATTTGATTAAATTTTTATTGATGTTCATTCATTTCTGAAAGCTGAAACGTTGAATATGGGAAGGATAATTTTATATCGACAAGGTTCTTTTGTGAAGGTTTAAAAACTTTAAAATCCCGACAATATTGTGTTATTTATCATGGGAAGATTTAACTAGATATAATAATCTTTCTTGCATATATCACGAACAATCGGAGATGCATTTTTCCTTAAATATTTGGAAGAGATAAATAAACCAAACAATCGTTGACTGAAAGAACAAGATAAACGATGACACGATTGATTAAATTAGATTGCGTTTAACTAAAATTTTTAAAATTAAACCCAACTCATTCTAAAAATGCGTTAAGCAAAGAAAATAAATGAAATAAAGAATACATACACAAAAGTGTAAATTGGTATCATGTGAATTCCACATACTAATGTTACGATGACGGCATAGACGTGTTTTGTACTTCCTCGTACTTCGTCTTCTAAATATTAATAAAAACTGTTATTTTGCAGCCTGATGTAAAAAGCAATAAATTAAATGTGAATCACATAAGTTTAATCGATCAATTTATGTTTTATAATTACGACATTTTAATTGCGTATTTGAATTTCGATTTTTTCTCTTGCATTGTAATGTGGTTACAATCAAGATACAATGTTTTGAGAAGATTATAATAAGTGAATTGTTTTGTATTAAGCAGCATGCTTGCAGTGTGATTAGCAGTTTGTAGTTAGATACGAGTTGAGTAACTAACTCGTAATTGATTAATTGTAGTTGTAAGTAATACATAGTCAGGTGAGAAGTAATTGTTATCTATTATTAATTTTAACATCAATCTCGACCAATTCTATCCAGCATTAAACCAGAAGGGTTCGTTTATCGTCGTGGGGTTAGTTTTGTCTTAAAATGATTGTATTGTTCCTGTTGTTGAATTAATAAATTTGATTTTCTTCGATTCCGTCGTTTTTATATTGGAAACCAGTTTGTGATAAATAATTAATAAAAAAGAAGAATTTACTGACAGAAAAATGTTCTTACATTCGTTTTCCCGTCGTTTTGTCTAGTCGATGTTTTCCTAACAGTTAAATTATACAATCGTCCTTATGTTGTTTTAGGTTTCTTATTCTGCTGTTGAACGTTACGGTATTTTGAAAGTCTAACTATAAACAACTTCATTGTAGTTTTGATTTTAATTTTGATCTTAAAAGCGTTGTTGTCTGTGTCCATGAGGATAATTGAAACTCTTTGCAGCTCTGCCTTCATTAACGGATTAACAAGGTTAAACTTTAAGATCATCATAGAAAACTTAATTTCATGACAGAATACGACCTCCAGGTTTACATGGTGTCAAATATCAGGTGGAGATTCCTAAGCAGTACAGAGAGAATCGCAAATCGTAATCGCTTCATGATTGGATCCTGATGGAAACAGGGTAAGAGTTTCTTGCAGGCAGCAATTAAAATTTGACAAATAGTGAGTTTGGAAACTCAAATTCTGATCGAGAATAACTAAAAGTGTACAAAGAAAGCATTGTTATTGTAAATAGTAGATAAGCAAAACTATCTAGTCAATAATCTTTAGTTTTCTCTCAAAATTTTGTTTATAGGGAATTAGAAATCCAATTGAGACGTAACTTTCATTATCAGATAAGTTTGAGGGAGACTGCGGAATCTAGTAAAAGGATAATTTAAAACTAAAACATCTCTAGTCTTGAAATCTCATTATTTCCTGGTCGTTTTGATCAAAGAAACTGAGCGTTTCTTATTTGGATTCTGAGGCATTATGGTATAGTTGAAACTGATAGAGCTGAAGCTCTGGCCAGAAGGGGGGTTACCGCAACTGGCACACTTGTCCTTCCACTAAGCTGCAACAGTAGATTTATGACTGACTGGACTCTTAAGAGTTTCGGTAGGAAACGAACTAATGCATTACATTACAAGCAGGCAGGCTTCCTGATAAAAGTTTTTTTAGAAAACCATGGATTCCTGTTAAAAATTAAAAGGCATATGTAGATGCTCGTCTAAATGAATACCTCAATACTAACGGATTTCCAGAGTTATTACAGACAGATCAAAGAGTAACCGATAACAAAAAATATCAGCTCCCAAAGAAGTATGTTACATACCTGCAATTGCCACCAATAGTCATCCGCTGTGACATCGTTTTAACTGCTTGACAATGGTGAGGACAGATGCTGCATAAACTTAATTTGGGCGGCATCAACTTGTCTTCTCATCTCATCTAATTTGTTGCTTTCGGCAGTGGTAGAACGCTGCTCGTAGAAATCTCGGTGTGAAAGACTTCATTATTTGATAAACCTGCGTGAAACTTTTCTGATAGATGATTGCTTGGAATGCTTGAGGAGTCAACATGTAAGCGAGACGATAGAACGACACGGAAAATGTCCTTTGATTTATTCGAATTCGTTGTCCATTCATATAACTCGTACCTAAAAAAACTAAAATACACCCAGCGAAACTTTAAATGCGAAACATGCTGAGTTGGAGCATATTTTAATTGCTCTGAACTTCTTAAACTTTAGTTATAAATAAGGATAAATGGGAAAAACAGGATTGAAGCCGAAAAACAGCAGTAACAAATACATAAAACAAATGTTTAAAATCTTCTTCGACGGAATGGAGGAAGGATAAATACGTTCTCCTAATGGAAGAATTGTTTCAAAACCTCGTAAGGTTGCTAGCGAACCATTGTTTATGTGCTAGTATAAGTGTTCGATGATATACTTTTTATTTTATAAGAAAACGTCTTCTGATTTGTCGTGATGATCTACTATATCGCATTCGCATCTGATTCACAAACAAGGAAATAAAGTGATGAAAAACTAAAATGTTTAATTACCTCGTTTGGGAGCGGAGCGTTTTAGGAGATCTACTAACGGAAATAACAGACAACCTTGGTGCGCATAGAGGAGTCGGTTTGGGGATTAAACTTCGGGCCTCCCAAATGTCATCACAACTCCTTAGTCACTAGGTAAGCCATACCAGTCGGTTCGTAATCGAATACTTACTGTAACTTATATTCTGCTAATAAGATTAATTGTGAGGAGACAGTTATTCTTTCTGTTGTGCTGGACCGGCCTCTATCTGGGGGGCAACTGTCTTCTTCCTAGGTGTTACTAAGTTACAGGCAGTGTTTATGTAGATTGATTATTTATCAAATTATTATAACAACCAAAAAGAATCTCCGTTTATATGTACTAAGGACTTTTTTCTTCATGGAAATAGAAGAGGGTGTCTAATTTGTTTTGTCTCTTAGTTACATAAGATTAGCAAAATTAAAGTTTACAACAAAATCTACAAACAGTGATGGACTTCCAAATTATATTGTAAGCCATTTAAATCTATCATCACGGCATAATTTAAACAGCGCCGTTCCTAGGGTATGAGCCGCCCACGTGCATGATAAGTTCCTTGCCCTTTTCTATTTTTTGAATATCAGTTGTTAACGTATGTTCAGAAACTTTTGGCACAATAATTGACGTGTAATCTTTATGTACTAGAATAATCTAATTTGAATTATCCGCATAAACCTTATTTAACATACTTATTGAGCACCGATGTATTAATTTAAATTAATGTTAACGGTCCATTCTTCTTAATGACACGTAGTATTCTAACGCTGTCCATCAGCTCTTTGACAATGGCAAGATTTATTTCTGCTAACTTTTAAAAAATTCTACCCCTTAATTGCTGTTCATCTTGCGCTTCTCATTCGTTATTATAACCTCTCCTCAACAAAATTTCCTAGAAATATTTGAAGGGTTATCGTTTTTAGGCCAAGTTTGTCCAAAACATTGTATCGTCCTGAGGATGACATGTGTTGAAGAAATCAACTCTCTTCGATAGACATGGACAACTTCTACATTCGGTCAAAAAAATTCTAACAGTTAAAATTGCACACCATACTAATGCTTTATTGTAAAATCTAGCCTTTCTTTTAAACACAATATTTGGGTAATCATTAATATTGTCAGAGTAGCAATAGTAATTGGGAATATATAATGGCAAATAGGCTTAATAGATCTTTTTACTAACTCCTCGCCATTCCCTTCAACCACTTCTACCTCTACGACCATCTATTATTCTTTCCTCTGACTCCCGTATGAAAATACGGATGTCTTTTCAGGCTAGAGAGCTCAACTCCATCCTTATTAGGGTAACGACCTGAAAGGTCTTATACCTCAGCCTCTCATTCTCCCAGGAAGTGGAAAGACGTTTCATTACCATGTAGGAAATGTTCAGTCTTCCTCTACTTCTATGAGTATCAGGTGCCTTTTTAAGATGCAATGGCCTGTGGGGAACTCAATTAAAAGACTTAGAGTTCTCCGGCTCTCGTCTATTAGCCAGTCTAACTGTGACAAGTTAAAACCGGTTATATGCTCTTTTGCTTGGCGATATTCAATGCTTCTTGTGTGCTTTTGAGTCTCGTAAGCATATACAGTTAGGGCTAACGAGATTTGTTGCCTTGATATTCCTAGAAAAGATTCTGGTTCCAAGTAGGTATCCTCGGCTCCGAGTTGGGCGAGTTCCATTGTGCCCAGCAACTCAGATGAGGTTAACCTACTATGTTGTTTTGTCGTGGCAAGTTATTTTAAAGCGTCTATGTACTCTTTCTCTTGTTCTGGATGTGCAAACCGGTTTTAATGCCGCTTGACTCTCGGAGCAGTTATATGTCTTTTACTCCGTTATCCTCGCATTTTCCCTATATGCCGCTGATACAATAGCATAAACCTGCTCTCCTGCACGTATAAGTTTTCTAGGTTAATGCCTGCTCCAGAGGAGTTCCTTTCATCCGTACTGTTGTCCCGTAAGTAGACAAAGGCACTTCTTTTTCCACTAACTGTACCATTCTGGCGTGGCCAGTGTTATATTCAATTCCAAGCCATAACTCTGCATCTCGTATTCTGATGTGGGCCGCCGTTGCCCCCTTCTTTATTAAAATAGGGAGGTCCAGCAGCCCCAATAGAAGCTCAAGTGCGGTCGTAAGGGTCGTGCTCATTGCACCGGTTATACCCAGATATGCCAGGCATTGCAGCTTGGTCAGCCTTTAGCGATGGTGGTGCGCTCTATAGTAAACCACTGCACCATTGAACCAAACAGTAGTCTATGTTTGATATTTGCAGTGTAGATCCAGTAGGCTATCTGAAGATTGAGTCCCCAGAACCTACCACTTGGCGCAGCTGCTTTGCTTATCACCTTGTCGACACATTTCCAAGGTCACCTCTAAGTGCTTGACCTTCTGCGCGAGCGGTAAAGGTCAACGACGTTCAGAAAGCGACCAGTGACTAACACTAACCCGTTGTCTGCGTATACCCGAGCAAGAAAGCGTCCTCTGTTAAGCGCTCCAAAAGATCATCTATTGTTAGATACCAAAGGTGGGATGAAAGACAGCTCCCCTGTACCTCGATGTTTACATGGCAGTTTCCTAGAGCAGCTTTAACGCTTCTTACTTCTAGTGCAGATTTTACACAGTTAACCAACGTGGGTATCAGACTCCTGGTTTGCAGGGCTTCTGACCTGTCGGGCCTTTTGGATTTCTCGGCCCTTCGGGTTTTTTTGAGTCTATCGGATCCCTCGGACCTGTTGGGTCATACGAGTTTTGGCCCGTTCGGTTCGTTGGGTTTGTCTGGCCTTTTGGATTTCCCGATTCTTCGGACTTCTTGGGCTAATTAAAAAGTTGCCGGAATTTCTTTGGACCGCGTCAAGTTTGCCTCCAGTCTGGCCGTGCAAGGCTCTACTTTCTCTGTCAATCTGATTTTGACGAATATTTGTCGAGATTCGCCGCCCCCTTGAGGCTGCCGCCCGCGTGAGGCTGCCGCCCGCGTGCTGCGCAAACTGCACACGCGCTTGGAACGGTCCTGAATGTAAACATCTAGTTGTCTTTTCGATTAACTGAATCTTACTGAATTTATGATTAAAATAATAGAATCAAAGCAAGTTAATAGGAAAAATATTCTATTCAATAATGTCTCCTTGTATTTGGAAAATTAATATTTCGTCTATTTTCTTGAGCTTTAGTCTGAATAAACGATAATTAAGTATTAAACTTAAGCTAGAGTAAGTAAATATAAGCTGTAATAAACAAGTAATTTGCGTTTCAAACATGTTCAATAATTCAACTAACCGATATATCTAAGGAGTTACTTACCTAACAAAACATCGATAATGCCCAATGTGTAAAATATTAATTGGATTTGAAAACATTATACCCATTGAGAAATACGATTTAGGTATGTAATTAGAAATTGTTAACAATTACCAGCATTCCCGGTGCTTTGGTTTAGCAACTACTCTAACTTGTAACTTTGAGGAAAGTTAACTTTAGTGTTCCTGAAAGTGGTCGAAATGAGCGAGTAAGCAGGACGGGAGGGCGGATTTAGATGTTTATACCCCCCCGAAGAACAAGCATTTGACTAGGTTGATAGCATGGCACATTCTGCTTGGCAAGATTATAAATTTTGATTAAATTATTCATCTCCGATTAATTTGTCTCCACAACAATTTAATTGGAAATTGTAAATTGATCGGTTTATACAGCGTCGTAATTACATGACCGTTTGTTTGTGTGGAATTAGAGTTTGGTTTCAATTGAAATTGTTTTTTTCCTTTCTAGTTTTGCAAGAAAAATAAGTTTCTTTTTCGGGTTTTTTTAATCAGTAAGTTAATTCCGCAGACTTCCCAAATATTTAATCGCCAACTTGATTATGCAAATCTGCCATCCTAGAATGTCGGTGAACCACCCCACTAGACAATTTTAAGTATTCCATTAGATACAAGCCCCTAAAATCAATAACATTGTTTGTGTGTAGCACACCTCCCTTCCTTTTATACGTCTTTAAACCAACCTGCGTTTGCATTTATCGGTTGTATTAAAAATATCTGAAATAAATAAAAAAAAAGTTTTTTTCTACATTTTGAAATTGTTGGATTATTAATTAAACTTAAAGTAATTAAATTATCATTGTATTTATACTATTTAAAAGTGTTACCTTTGATTAAATCGTATCAAATTTAGCTTGATTAATGAAAAAAACCAATTTAAAAAAGTAGCGAAAGAAAGTAAATCGACGAGAAGAAAGAGATTTTTATATAAAAACAGAATCATTTTAAACTAAACTCGAATTCTGTGTAGGTTATCAATTTCCTTTTTTTATTTGCAGAAGTTACCTCTCAGTTTCCTTTCTTTTATAAAAGTGAATTTTATCGAAAGAAAATCGCGCAATTAGGGGAAAAATCTATTTTTAGGTAACGAGGGAGTAAATTTATAAAATTTTAATTTGTTTAAAATTCTCATTCGAGATTACATCAAATAAACGGATAAACAAATTACTGTAATAATACATTTCTTATTCTATTGAATAAGTTTTTATAATGGAAGTCTGATTATTTAGGACCCTTTTCATCCCTTTATTAAATTCAGCAGAAATTGATCGATTTAAAGTCTTCAGCTTTCGTACAATAGGAACGTTTCCATTTTCAGTTCTCTTGTTACTTTTGTAAGCACTCGGCGGAGGTGTGTTTTTATTCGCTTAAATAAATTTTTAGTTTTGTGCAGTTTTCTTTGTTTTGTCGAGAATTATATCAATTGTTTATCTTTCTTTGAAAATTTTATTTTTTATTAAAATATTTTCTTTGTTTGCTAGCAGTAGAAGTAGAGCTAGGTTTACGATATTTAATATTACTGTATGTTAACAAAATTAATATTACACAATCTAACCCAGAATCTTGGTTCTAAAAACGTAACATAACACAATAGGAAGTGAAACCTTGCAGAGATTTAATCTAGAAAGTACAAGCAAGTTTATTTTTCCCTCATAATGAGCGACTTGGCGATTATTTTAGGGGAAAGCAACAAAAATTGTAATTTATAGTGATTTTATTGTCGCGATAAGTATGACGTCCTATTAAAAATAAATTATTCAGATAATAGGTGTGTAACCTGTACAGGGTGGTTTATACAGGATTATTAAACATTTTATATAAAGAAATAAAGCCTTAATTATTAAATATTAAATGTTGGAAGCAAATCAATTATGATGTAATAGTAATAGAAATAACAGACAGGAAACTTAGATTTCGTGTGGAATTCCAATCCAAGTCTAACTCACCGGATCATAGCTTTTCCAGCGAGATCCCTCACTCCCAGGGGTGAAAATATGTAATGACCAAACGATGGTAGCTTTTGGTGCGCTATCACAGTACTTGAGCTTATTTGTTGGAGACGTCACGTTATTGTGTATCCCGTCATTAAAATCTTTGAAGAAAATTCCTGAATAAAGAATAATGCGTTTGAATTGTTTGTTCGAACTCAGTAGGTTAAGCTAAGGCAATAGAAGAATTTCTGATGAAAAAATT